>CM060961.1:162065745-162105745 GCA_030765045.1 Tenodera sinensis | reverse complement strand
AAGCGTGACATCTTCGGCGCCGCTAGGTCTTATAGGTTATTGATATAACAATAATGGAGTATTTACGGAGGAGATTCCACCCTGAGTCAACTGCTGAGGCTATTGTATGTCAAACCTCGGGAGGAAGGCACGAAGTGAGGACACTACGGGCGTGTTGGAAGCCGGGCGAGTAGCGCGAGCTAGCGTGAGAGCGCCTAACGTGTACTGGAGGTTCATCTAGCCACTAGGGTTCGCCAAGCAGTCACCGGTCAGCGATTACAAGGTCGCCCATCCATAGTTACAGTTCGAAAGTCCACATTCAACAGCGCCAAACTTGTCCATCGCCAGTATTCCGACCCTGAAGGACCGGAGTGAAACGAGGTAAAATAAAATGGAGGAAAATTTGGGGGACAATTATCCTTCCAGCATTTTCCTTGTGAACCGGGAAAACCGCCCAAAAAATTTGGGACAGGAAGGTTGGTCGCGGGAATCGAACCCACGACCTCCCTAATGCGAGCCTCACCTGTTACCGCGGAGCCATCTTGCTCGGTTAATATTCATTAACAAGCTATAAAAATAATTTACATACATTAATATTGACCTTCAGCTTTAATAAACTTTAAAAAGTATTAACACATCTATAGAACGAGATTTGACAAAATAGCTGGGGTCTCATATAACAATTCTATCTATATAGAGCTATTCCTCAAAATGGCTGAGTTGGATATTCTGGAACAATTGGAATGCCTACTAGTTCACGAATCATTAAGGTATTAATCTGTAACTCTATTATCAACCAGCCACATGTATCGTAAAATCTATGCCATACATGCAGTGTTTCGCCTGAAAATTGGTAATTTTAAGTCTTTTCATATGTGTTTACTCTTCAAGACCATGCTGGTGTCAACCAAACTTGATAACTGTCAACAGTTTTTATTCAGATTCATTTCATACCTACAGCGGTTCACTTAAAAAAATCTTACTGTCGCCTACAGTTGGTTAAGCTAGAGATTTGATCCTAGAGCATTGGAATTCAAGTGATTTTAAATGCGACAGCCTTATGTCAGATTTGCTGGTCTTTAAAGAACTCCTTTGGGAGAAACTTCTGTCATAATGTTGACACTAGCAGCTTGTTAGCGTTGTTGTTAAAGGAACCAAGTAGCAATAATAATAATAATAATAATAATAATAATAATAATAATAATAATAATAATAATAATAATAATAATAATAATAATAATAATAATAATAATAATAATAATAATAATAATAATAATAATAATAATAATAATAACAATAACAATAACAATAACAATAATAATAATAATAATAATAATAATAATAATAATAATAATAATAATAATAATAATAATAATAATAATAATAATAATAATAATAATAATAATAATAATAATAACAATAATAATAATAATAATAATAATAATAATAATAATAATAATAATAATAATAATAATAATAATAATAATAATAATAATTAATAATAATCTATTGTTGAAATCGTACAGTTTTAAGAGACTGCTAATACAAACTATACTTAATTTCGTAAACATTTAGACCAAATTTGAGTATGTCATTTCTTAACTGTTAAACAGTTTGAACACTATAAGTGCAGAGATTCATGATTTGCTTCAAGGTTCTGAGTTATGAGCGAATTGACAAGAGAGACAGACAACAGACAGATAAAGCGACACACCTGGAAAGGCACATAACTTGATTGGAA
Organism: Tenodera sinensis; assembly: GCA_030765045.1. Taxonomy (NCBI): domain Eukaryota; kingdom Metazoa; phylum Arthropoda; class Insecta; order Mantodea; family Mantidae; genus Tenodera; species Tenodera sinensis. The sequence goes on along the minus strand of CM060961.1, from coordinate 162,104,025 downwards.
ATACAGATATTTATAATGCTAGCAATGCTATCACGGAATGCTCATTTTATCCAGCTGAGGAATTATAGTATATTTTTACATCCTAATTTAAATATAACCCTAGCTAAATGTTTGAGGGTCTGAAAGTACATTGTATGAGGTGATACGTCGTTCAATACAAAATTATCTCTATACTTTAAGCACTGTCTGTGAACTCCGATGGCGTTATCACATTCAACTTTACTCTTTACTTTTCCTTCTTTTTTAAGTCTGTTGAGTTTTCTCTTTTATATGAGTGTATATATTTAATTCGCTAACATTCAGAACTGTCGGGAAATTGAGGCAGCGGACTAATAATATATCTTCTGTGTGCAAGCTTGTACACAAACATGAAGTGACTGGTTTCTGCCGCATAAAATCATTCTGTTTATATGATTTTACAAGAAATGCCGCAGATTCCCTGGGAGAAAGAATTTTAATTGCTGAATAAAAAGTGTACAAAAGTCATCGTCCAGTTGAAACTAAACAAACAGTCCAATTCAAGTCACAATAAATAGCCTCTTATTTAATGGGTTTTGTTGACAGTTCATTAACAACAGCTTTCCTAGAACTACTGCAAAATTCCTCCGACATAACTAGCGAGCATACCGGTTTTTAACTTGAATTGGATGGTGCCACTAATATGGTCTGTGTAATTTAAAAGATGAATTGCATATACGTTGCCAAAATAAAAATTACTAGCGATACAGTTCAGTAATTCACCGAAAAATAGTTGATGGCGAGTGTAAGCCTTTTGGATGTACACCTTCTTTCCATTTGGTTTCTAGTATCTTTGGAATGACAGAAGTGGCCATTACCCTCGTCATAAATTAGCCACAGGAGACCTTGAGTCGAAGTCTTCCGATTCCTATATTCGATAGTCACGCCTGTTGACATAGTTAAGCGATGTGGACCTATCGTCAAATACTACCCTCTGCAGAAATCTATTGCCATTATCGACTTTAACATCATCGAAACTTTTTCATTTGTTGAAAGATACCCGCAAAGGGACTATAGGAACACCTTGGTGTTTGGTAAGAGAGGCTATTAAGGACTGATCCAAGATAAAGCGCTGTGGAACCCGGCTTAAAACATCAAGAAATAAACATAGTAAATTATTTATTAGGGAGCCATACAAGAAAACGAATTTAAACTTACTTAAATGCAACAGATTTCCGTTCAGAGCAATTACCACTCATTTCACAGGACCTGCTCCTCTAATGCAACGGAACTATCTCAGGGTAACATAGATTGTAGATTATGTAATAAAAAATGAACTGAAGCAAGCTACTACATGATATGCTCACTTACAGAAGATATTCATTTTTAGGAAAATGCTTTAGTAGGTACCAGAAGATTTTGAATCAATATGTCATGAGGCTGTTATATTCCTTGGGAAAGGATAGAGAAGTTATGAATTTGGTAGCTGATAGCTTCAGTCAGAGAGCTAGATGACTCTTTTCTCATATCAGGGGCGCGGCACTGGGTTGATGTTAATATTTCCTGCTGAATTATTCGCCTCGTATTCTTTTTTATGCGTTTTATTTCTTTTTCTTGCAGTTTAACAGTCATTATAAAACTCAATTACAATTCGTATGCCAAAATGTTATCTCCTATTTTGTTATTCATTTAACAAGTCACAATACTTGCACTTGATGAAATTCCATTTTTCTTGCAGTTGATTTAACAAGTGAAGTCAGCTTCTTAATGCCTTTATTTTGCCTGTTATTATAATTTTGAGGGCTTCAGTATTAAAGTGATACAGTAGCACATAAGTCTAATGGCTGAAGTGCGTCCGGATTAAATGACGAAAATTGTAATAGAATAGATAAGACAGGGAAGTTATTTGAACATGATACTTAAATTATAGAAAAAATCCTCAGATTATTTCTGCAGCGTCTTTTCATATGTTCTTTCTTTTTCTAAGGAGAACTTCGATATTACTTAAATCTGCAGTCCAAATCTACGTTAAAACGTTGTGTAAATTTGTTTTGTATTTTCACAAATAATTATGGATAAAGTATTTTTGAACACAAAGGCGCATTTTGCAATTCCTTCTGCTCAGAAAGTGTGCTAAACGTATTTGTCGTGGAAAACCAAGTATCTTTGCTGGACATGTCCATGCTGTAATGGCCTTAAGAAAAATCACACTTTATGAAGCACTCCCTCATTTAATTTTGCTATGATTTTGATCGATCATATGACTGTAGACACAGGTTTCTTTGTTGATGTTTTAACTCACATTGCCTCTTTTCATACATTTCGTTTACTTTAACCTGCTACAAAACAATAAACTTGATAGAAGACATCGATTGTAGTAGGTGTATGAACAAAGACATGCGCAGAATTTCTGAATAATGGATTCATTGTGTTATTCATAGATAAACTGATGTTAGCATCTTCATTTTCCAAACAAGGTGGTTAAAAGGACATCACCGCAACATTCACAAAGCTAGAGAAGTAGGGAACTGAGCCTAATATGGGGAGTGTTCCAAATATGGGGAGGGGTGGAATATGTGGTAAGGAGGTGCTGCAGCATAACGGTAATAAATGGTACTTAAAGCGACATCTGCGAAGGTGTTGTAGTTGTAAATTCTAACCCAGAGCCTTACCTTCTACGCATCAATTGCTTGTTTGTATTTGTACGAATCCCAGAAGTTTTTCAATTCTCTCATACATTTCATCATTAAGAAAGGGAAGTTCTATTAATGAACTGAATATTATAATAGCATCAGTTTTAGTTGGACTTTCATCCCACATCCTATTTAATTTGTGGATATCTTTACAAAAGAGAAACAAATGTTAAAAAGTAAGGCTAGTCTGATCCTAATATAGGGAAGTTTTGTTACTCCGAATATGGAGTTCCCCATATTAGAAACACCACTTCTTCCCGCTGCGGAACGTATTTTAAATGGCTCGGAAAATTAATAAAACTATAGTTATATATTACCAGATGAGGACCAAGACTCCACACGTGCTAAAGGTTGAGGAAAAAGAAGGAAGCTCAACGAAGAAAGTTATGAATGCCCAAAAATAAAGCAGTGAGAAAAAGAACTTGGTAAAGAAGGAACTTCCCGTGGAAAGTGTCCCAAGTAGTCTTTACAGAGTGCCAGGTAGAAGGGCAATTTCTATTTGCAACCGATGCTCCCGATTTCAACGACGACACTGTTCAGCTTGAAGATTCGGATGAACATTAGTCAGAAGATGAAGAAAATCTGTTGCTTTGTGCTAGACGATTTCCAGAAGATGAAAGCGAAGACTGGATTCGTTTCTGCAAATGCTTCAAATGAAGCCACACACTTTATGTAGGCTCAGATACAAGTTGATTATTTTTGGTTGGTGTAAATGATTTGATTATACTAAACCTTCCGTTTTTCTATAATACAGAATTTTGTATGTTTCTATTTTTATATCGATTATTCAAATTTGATATTGGTGTACGACTGTACTATTTGAAGAATCAATTATATATTACTTATATTAAAATGACCTTTCAAACCTAGATAAGGCTGGCCCTGTGGCGCAGTTGGTAGAGCACCTGCCTGCTGTGCTAGGGGTCCCGGGTTCGATTCCCGGCAGGTAGGAATTTTTCTCCAGCCAGGATTATTCCTCATCCTCCCCTGAGTCTGGAAGTATGAATGAAAGTGTGAATGTGTGTGAATTCAAAGTATAAAACCCCCAAAGATCGAAAAACCCAACGTAAATATGTAACACCATTTGTCAATAGGCAAGGCCGCCGATATGACCTCTGCAGTTAAAAGCGGGATATAAATATGGGGGGAAAAACCTAGATAACAAACCACGTTTACAAATTTATATTATTTGTTTATTCCTAACGTCTCTCCATAATAGGTATGCAGTATCCTATTATGGGGAGAATGCTACTATTTTCAAAATCCTGCTACAATTACCTTGATAAGCATTGCGCAAACAGTCCTTACCACAAATAAGATTCCTGTTAGATGTATGGAGTTGTTATCCAAGTTAAAACCACTGTTCGATATTTTGCAGCTCTGTAATTACACTAAGAACAAATTACTCCCTATATTAGGTTCAGTCCCGTACATCTTTTTGAATTCTTCATATCTTATAGTTGGCTATCGAAACACCTCGCGGATTTATTTTGCTCAAGCATTTTACTGATGATCTGCCTCAAACAGCAGTTTTAAAAGAACGCTTTAGTGTCATGACTTTTCTGGCAACTTTCTTATTGAGTATGGAATCCTGTAATTGCCATAAATACTTATTCTATGGAGAAAGAATCCGCTATCAAGGATAATTAGAATACGATAGAGATACGGCCATGTCATTTGTGTCTGCCTTACGCATCCCTATGATTCGCACCGTAATTATTACCTACCGTTAAATTTTGGTTCAGATTCAGCAAGCAGTATGAGGCGAATATAAGAATGCCGAGAGTGTAAGAGGAAATAATTATCGTGCATCAGACAAAGCATGTTGAGAAGTAGGGTTTTGTTTCCCAGAGTATCGCTGTCACTAGGTGTCTGTCTTCATGACCACGCTGCGGTTAACAAACAAATAAACGAAGACTCGTGTCAAGGTCACTAAGGAACATCCTAGGTTGCACACTTCATCCGTCTTTCATTCTCACATCAGCAGCCTTGACAATGAACAGAATGGCTGCTCCGTTTTCTAGTCATGCTGGAAGAATTAACTTTTGCAAGGCAATATGTAAAATATAATTTCAGACGTAGGCTGTTTGAGAATGTCCTACATTCCATCAGTTTCAGTGAATTGCGTCTCTTGTGGGTCCTTTCTTATCCCTCGCACATCGCTTCATGAGTAAATGAGCAATTGTTTCTAAATCAATCAGTGCAATAACTGCTATGAGTGTTGCAGAAAATGTTCTTAAAAACGTAGAAAATTAAGCAACTGCCTCTTATTTAGTTATTAAAATCTAATATGGCTTGAATATTATGCATCAAATAATATTATCAGTCGTTAAAGATTTGTGAAGTTGTCCAGAATTCAGTAACTGTTGTTACTGGTGTCGATTCTCAATGTAGTTGATTGAAGTTAAGGTAGTTGAATCTTTTTACAATCAGCTGAAAATAATGTGTAATGTGTAGTTAATCTTCCCTCGGTTTCATATCCCATTTTTCAACATCAGCTGAGGTTACAAGAACTTTGGGATGCCCTCATCAATGAACTTGTACATTGTACGGGAACCTGTATATCTTTGACCATCCTTTTACCAAGAACACTATCAATTTGATTAATTGTATTGTAGATGTTGCAATAGAACTTGAATATCGTTCTAAAGTTCAATGAAAATAGCCGCAAAAACGCGCAGATGTTACTATTTAGTTGTTGATCTGGATGAACACTTCAGATGTTCTATATGTTAATATTGAAGTTCAGATGAGCTGGCCAGTTCATGGAACTACTAAACCACGCATGTATGTTATTTTGCTGAGCATCATTATACATAGTCGTCAAATAGTGTTCCTCTTTGCAGTCGGTGTCTAAGGTTCTTTAAATTTGCCTTTGCAGTGTGAAAGAACACGAAGAAACAGCTATGTGACGATCTAGAGGTGTCAAAACGAAAACTCTTGTGTTCAAAAGATTATCAAACTATCAAATATCTGAATTATAAAAGTAGAAATTTTGGTAGTAATATCGACTACAATAATGAACTTGATAATGACAAACGTAATCCATGATTATAGAGTGGTATATGTGGAATAAAACATGTGTGACGTTGTGCAAATCACATCTTATTAAAACTTCCGAGCTAGATCAGCTCAACTGTAGGTAATGCTGTACCTCTGAGAAAGATCTTAAAATTATTTATTACAAAGTTAGTATGTAATAGTAATGTGCCTAGTCACGTACATTACAACGTTTCTGTGATTCTAGTTAATTTTCATGTATAGTAATTTGTATATCTACTTAAATACTGATAATTAAAAACGTATATACTATATATTTATGAAAGTAAAATAAAACATTAACTTGAAAAGTTGTGCTTATACATCTAACAGATGATTATGGGTATGATCTGTGTGATAGTAACCTTAAAATGTCTTTCTCTTATTCATTATTATTGATTATTTTTATCGGAGTAATGCTTAGTGCAAATCAAGTACTGTTCACTACACTGAACGGTAACAGGATATAAAAATGAACGACTGGTTCTTTATAATTAAGACAACCTGATGTTCGTGTGATTTGTGCAATTCAAATTTAAGAACATTCAATAGATTCAAGAAAGAGTTCCATAAAAACAATCTGTCATAGTATTATCCAGATTTAAATAGTAGGAGCATATCTTCGTTCTCTTTTTTAATCTTGCCCAATCCTGTTTGTGGCGTAAGTTGGCCGGGAACAAAGTAATCTAATTCAATTTTAATTATAATTTATTAAACTAGGTATCCTAAACTTTAAAGTAAGACATACTTTAGATAAGATATGAGGTTTAATTCGCTTTCCAGTATTCTAAACTTCATGGATGGGTGCAGCAGCAACAAAAGGAGTTAAACATGCAATAGTACCCTAGTATTTTAGTTGCTGCGGGTACTAAGGAAGAGATAACCCAGCTAGGTGGTGCCGCGGTAACGTGTGTAACTCGTATTTGGTAGGTCCCGGGTTCGATCCCCGGCAACCAACCACTCTGACTTGGTTTTTCTATGGTTTCCCCATGTCATTTAGGCGAATGCTGGGGTGCATTGTTTCATACCACGGTTCCCTTTCCATCATTTCTCTTCGTTCCATTTCTTTCCCATCTATCAGGTGTGCTTTTAGATGAGTACTGCTGGCGGTGCCGGACAGATGGCGCAGATGCTTGCGCATGGTAAGGCTAAGTGACGTTTGGGCGGCCGTATCCTCCGTCGAGGGAGGACACTTGTGGGTTCTGGATCCGCGGTGCGCTGGCTCCGTCGGGGGAGGATGCTTGTGCGACACCGGACCCGCGGTGTGATGGCTACTCGGCGGGGACTGGCGCCGACATGGAGAGATCTCAGCACTTGCTAGGGACATCCGCGCATCTCTGTGGCCCGTCTGACTACGGCCTTGTAGCCCCTTCGGTTCCCTCACTTCATACCTGCCTCCAGCGGCGTTAGTACATAATAGATCTGCATGGATCGAGGTGTGCGAGGTGTCCCCTACCTGTACCATGCTTTATCCTTTAAGGGGGAGAGACAGAATCTGTTCCTCAACCTCCCAGTGTTGTCTCTTATCTCGCGTTGCAGTAGAATTGGTATGATACAGTTATTCAATGAATAAATATTAACAAAGATGGAAGATATGCAAAGAAGTAGGTTAAATGCATAGAATCTCATAAATGACTAGTTTCTACCATAATGTGTAAAGCTGTTACTGATATTTTCTACCTCAATGCTTAAAGTTGTGGCTTTACGCATATATGATCATTCAGAAACTTGTCTTCAAGTAAACAAATGTGCATACAGTAACCAAAGTTGTTAATGGTCTCTTTCATTGGCCATGAAATCATAATCTAATAACTTAATATTTACAACTTGTGTCTATGTACTGTAACACGTCCACTCCGAAAAATATTTTAAAAAGAGTTCTACTTCGTATCGCTCCTTAACATTACGGTCGTCCAAAAATGGCTCTTTAGGAATTTCTGTCACATAAATTACATAAAACTACTTAGATTTTTGACAAAGAAGCTTAGTTTAAGCATACATATTAAGTAGATATTATACTTATAGCTTTTCACTGAATCCGCTCCATTTACAAACTATAACTTGGATATATAGTGTCTTTTACCCTCTTTCTCTTTTGTAAACGCTTCTTAGAAAAAATAGTATATTTTGGTTTCATAGCACTCGTTCAGATATTATATAACATGTGTATTGGAGAAAGATCTTAAATTAGCTTTTGAATAAATGTGTAGTATGCAAATGTCTATGACAAAAGCATTACATATGCACGTCGGCATATTTGAGTGCACTTAGGGAAGTAATTGTTATCTGTTACCACACAGCCTGTCCTGAAACCAAACGAAACACTATAGTCGTGATATTTCTTCCGAGTCAGGGGGTTTTAATTTATAGGTCTGCTTGTTGGCGCTTGGTGTAGGTACCTGTATATCGTGAAGCACGCTGTATTCAATGCCTACTTCTCATGCATATTACAAACGCCGATTCTGTCATTGACAAATATACACCATAATATAATTTAGACTTGCATTTAATTGATGCTCACAATTATCTTTTGACAGCCAACATACATACTTAAAGTGCAATTATTTCTTTTAGTTGGTAAAACTCATTTTGTCCGTCCCCTGCATTGTTATTGTTATGTTGTCATCTATCTTCGCTACGGTAATTCAGAACGTTATGCACAACCTGCCCCGAGTTCTGTGCTTGCGTCATTTTACGGTAATGAAAACACCAGTAACCTGACATTACATTGCGGTTGATTTGGCGTGAAGGCTTCCGGTAAATAGCATGGTGAAATAGAACCAAGAATTACTTAATTTCAACATAAATTATCACCCAATTCTGCTCTCAGAGGCTGTTGCCTCAAGTCATATGAGGATATAAGCTAATGCAAGAACGTCTGCGGAAATGCGATACATTTAAGTCAGAGTTTGTGCAACCATATTCTCAAAAAACATCAAATCTCTGTAGATCTATCTTTTAAAACTCTGATGTGTTGCACTCACATGACTCTCTCTACTCTTGTACTAACCATTCTTACAAACTCTTATTCCTATATCTTCTTCGTATTACATGAAATAAACATTTGCAGAAATTATCTTATTGCTTATTTCCTTGTAGATGCAAGGGGAATATGGGAATACAGTAGGCTTTCAGCTATAGTCAAATATTTTAAAGCTTTCATGAATAACGATATTCCGTTTGACGAAAATGTTTTCCAAAACTCACACAAATAATAACGAATATCTCCGAAATGGTTCACTCCACAAAAAAAAAAAAAAAAAAAAAAAAAAAAAAAATATATATATATATATATATATATATATATATATATATATATATATTTGGACATAACTTTTCTACTTTAGCAAGATCTAAATTTTTTGTATAGTAAGATGAACTTATGTTACAAGTTATGCAGAAATCGTCCAGAGTAAACAGGATTATATGGACTATAGCCAGAAAATTCAAAATATACATTTCATTTGTCATAAACATATTTTAAACATCTGACATTTTAATCAAAATCGTTTGAGCCATTTTCGAGAAAATAAATGTTTTCGAAAAAATTTTCACGTAAAAGATAGTTTAGGGTGGAGGAATTTTCTTCAAAATCTTCATGTCGCATTCTTAAAAGATGTTAAACTTGAATACCAAATTTCGTTTTTAACCGACTTTTCATATTTGAGTTTTGCTGTCCACACACACACACACATGCGCGCGCGCGCGGACCATTCATTAGAACCATTTTTGAGAAAGTAAAAAAGGACAATGTGTTGAAGTAAAAGTTTTGACCAGTGTAAAACACAAGGCAGCTGGAAAACTGGTATGTAATAAGGATTCAAGCAATGGGAATTACCATTCAAAAAATTTGAAGGTAATAGAAACGTCACAAACTGTTTTGTTTACTTTGTGAAACTGTATTGTGATTTCATCTATTTTCAAACTGTGACGTCACCCAGTTTTCACTGTCACTTAATAATTTCGTTCAAACTTACCTGAGACTTTGCTGAACTCACAATGTCACTCCACTAATGTGTACTAGGTCCACTGTTTATTGTCACTTCACTCTTTTACATTCATTTCACTTTCATCCGTGATGTAGCAACGTAACGAAATACGCCCAACATAACCTCTTCTTCCGGATGGTTCACTCACTAGGAAGTTGAACACAAGACGTCTCGAATCACTTGCACTCACTGCGCGTCACCATAGTCGTCACACGCTCTCTCGAAGCACAGCTCTTTTTGTGCACCAGAAACGCAGTCGTTGCACCACTCCGCAAGATTTGCGAGAGCTCTGGCTTATACAGCCGTTTCGAAAGTTTCCACACAGTTCTGGGACGTTCGAGAAGAAGAAACTTCTGGAAGGTCCCAGTTATCTGGTGATAGCACTTATAGCGCGCGGCTTATTTTCTTATAGTTTCGACTGTCCGACATTAACCTCCCTATAATCTAGTGTCCTAGCCGCTGCGTCGCAGTATTTAAGATGCATGTTATCGTTGAAAATCTTCAAGTTGCAATTTTTGAAAACGCTGAACCTGAATACCAAGTTTGGCATCCAACAACTTCATGACAAAGTATTCAAGTATTCAAATATTCAAATCCATAATAACAGATATCTCGAAAGTGGCTGATGCCCTAAAAAGTTAGTTGACTTTAATTCTGTTTTAAAGAGAATGATATGTTTTGATTCTTTTAGGATTTACCAATCGTACAAAATTATACAAATTCGTTCTGAATAAGGATTTTATAGAAGATTCCAAGAAAATTGAAGGTGGATATACATTTGATTTGTCATTTAAGTTTTTAAACTTGTATCTTAATAAAAAAGGTAATTTTGAGAAAATAAAGATGTGAAAATGTGAAAAAAGGAGGGTATTTTGGGGTAGGAGATTTTCCCGAAAATCTTCATGTTGCATCTTTGGAAGGTGTTGAGTTAAATGCCAAGTTTGCTATTCATCCGAAATTTCGTTTTTGAGTTATGCTTTTCACAAAGACACAGAGAGAGACACACAAATACTGAATTACACACGGTTCAGAAACACGCATACACGTTCGGATCCTTTTTGAAGTGCCTTTTTAATTAATGGAGCCTCTGAACGTGTATTTTTTCTACAACATGAAACAGAGAAGAGAAGGGAGATGTGGGTGGACGCTTATACAACAGAAGCTATGAAAACCAGATCCTGGACCAACACAAATCAAGAGCTCCGACAATCATGGATACCACCGCATAATTTGCAAGTCCAAAGTTTCTGCGAGCCCGTAAACAACTGTGTGTGTGTGTGTGTGTGTGTGTGTGTGTGTGTGTGTGTGTGTGTGTGTGTGTGTGTGTGTGTGTGTGTGTGTGTGTGTGTGTGTGTGTGTGAACTGTACAACCAATCCTGTGACCGTTACCGCGTGACCACCTGTATAAAACGAGTAAAAGCATTGGTAGAATTCTGTAAATAATAAACAATGTAAACAATCAAGTCTGACGTACAAGCTGTGATAAAAAAAACGAATGCACAGCTTGTGCGCTTATATTATATTATTATTAAACGAGTATTTTTGTGTAATCTCTGTCACGATTTTGGGGTGGAATATTACACTCTGTTTTACCTATTATATGTAGGTGGCTGAGAGAAAGTAAAAAATAAGTATTTTCGAAACAAAACAGAAGCTCTTTACAAAAAAAATGTGTTAAAGCTGTTTATAGTGAAAGTGCCGAATGCATATATCGAACAACATGCTCTCATGAGCACGTCAGTGCAACGGTGAGTGTGCAGCATAAATTACATCTTTTAAATGATGGTGGTATGACTCAGCTCCGTTTGTGGTCCGCGGTAACTTTATGAGGACTTTAGCCACAAATTAGATGAGAATCTGCAACTGTATATAGCGGATGCAGGAAGTTAAGGCTGACAACCGCCAACTCTGTGATAGACAATGAATTTTGTATTCTGAAGTACTGTGTAACGGGATATTTAGCATAAGAAAAACATCATCGTCACCATCACCCCAAAGATTAGGTAACTGCCCGTTTCAGCTTCAAGTACTGGGTATCCATTCTCACTCAACCTGTTTATGTGGTCTATAGTTGGTTATTTTATCATATCGAGGACCTACTTTTAGTTAATCTCTTATTTCTTCATTTCTGATCCCATCGAATATGATGTAACCCTTTACTTGCCTAACAAACCTCATCTCCGGCACTTCGTCGCATTATATGGTTCACGATAGTACGGCAATGCCGTATCGCTACTTTATTGTTGTTTCTTTCCTAACTTTATTTTTAAAATAAATTCCACAGAATGCCTGAAGCTTACTTATTTTATGATCAATAACCCTTTCTACATTGAAGATGATATGACACTCCTAAGTAATTGAAATTAGATAATTCTTCTACATTTTGGCCCTCTAGAACAGAGTACTAATGGAGGAATTAAACCCCTCCCCCTGTAGGGGAATGAATGACTCCGCGGATCACAAATTGGAATTTCCTGCTCTAGAAAAATTTGAGATCGCATATATTTCTGCCTTTAGGAGGACGCCGAAGAATTAAAGTTAAGTATTAGAGCTACAGGTTTATATTTTGCAGAGGCACCATTAGGTATTAAAAGAATGTCCATGCAATCTTCCAGTAAATGCATTCTTTAGATATTAATGTATATAAATTTTGTTAGCCATAATCAAAGTATATCTCCGAGAGATATTGAACAGCCAGGCGTATCTTTTTTAAAATTATGGTCCTTAATATCACAATTGTGCAATGCAAAGTTTCAGAAGTGGATAGTTTATCTTAGAAAAATATTTTATGGTGCAAAATGTGAAAAGGTCATGAAGGAAAAATCTGATAAGTTGCACTCACATGACTTTCTCTACCCTTGTACTAGCCATTCCTACAAACTCTTATTCCTGTATCTTCTTCGTGTTAGTTGAAATAAACATTTGTACAAATTATCTTATTGCTTATTTCCTTATAGGTACAAGGGGAATATTAGAATACAGTAGGCTTTGAGCGATAGTCAAATCTTTTAAAGCTTTCGAATTCCGTTCTCTTTGCACGCCTAACATAAAGAAATGAACAACGATGTTCCATTTCACGAAAGCTTTAAGTTTTCTGAAACTATGACAAGTAACAAGAAATATCTCCGAAATGGTTCACTCTACAAAAAATGTATTCAGACATACATTATGTGCTTTAGAGAGATCTACATATTTTGTACAGTAAGATTTTGTCTATCTCTTACAGTTTACTAGTTATTCAAAAGTCATCCAGAGTAAACAGGACTACATAGGCTATAGCATGAAAATTCAAAATATAAATTTCATTTGTCGTATAAATATCTTAAACATATGGCATTTTAATCAAAATCGTTAGAGCCGTTTTCAAGAAAATCAAAATTTTCGAAAAATTTTCCATGCAAAGGTTATTTTAGGGTGGGGCTATTTTCTTCAAAATCTTCGTGTCGCATCCTTGACAAACTTCAAACTGAAATACCAACTTTGGTTTTTAACCGACTTTTTGTTTTTGAATTGTGTTGTCCACAGACACACACACGCGCGGGCACGCACGCGCGCGCGCGCGCACACACACACACACACATACACACACACACACACACACACACACACTGAGAGACACGGACCTTTTTCTAAAAATGCTTTCTTTTTTTGGATTCAGGGGGTCTCAAAACATATTTCCGGTGAAATCTCGACATCGAATTTTTGGGTGAAATACAATACTTCCTCTACTTACCAGTAGAGAAAGTAAAAGAAGTATTGTATTATACACAATACAGTATATTTACAGTTATTGTAAGCCTCGCATTCCACCCAAAAATTTGATACCGAGATTTCACCTGCATACGTGTTTTAGACTCCCTGAATCCCAAAAAGACAGTTTTAGAAAAAGGTCTGTGTGATTCTTCTTTCCTTCTCTCTCTCTCTCTCTCTCTCTCTCTCTCTCTCTCTCTCTCTCTCTCTCTCTCTCTCTCTCTCTCTCTTATTTCTTTTATTACTCAAAACAACCGTACTCCTGAAGGATGAACTTACATTTTACAAATTAGCCCCATGAAATGCGCTTTTGCACTAGTTGTTTGTTCTTGATATTTGTTGTTCTGAAATATACTACAGTGCAAGCTCTCGAAAAGTTGTTCCATCTTTGTCACTCCATTCTAAAATGTAAATTTACATATCAAAACCGGGCGGTATGGATCAGATGGTAGAGTCCTAGGCCGGCATTCGGAAGGTCGTGGGTCCGATTCTGGTGGTCAAACTTAGTAACCCAAGGACTTTTTCGGGGTTTTCCCGGGTTGCTAGGCAAATGGTGGGAAGAATAATTATACCCCCCGAATTTCCTATACCCGCAGTTCATCTCACTTCTCATTTCACTTCACTTTTCATCATGGTTGGCTATTTCAGGGTTCTAAGTAAATGTCGGCAGGTTCTTCGGCATGCATGACAAGGAATTTGTTTTCTATGTAAATCCTCTTCCTACGGATCGGGGGAGATTTCCGAGTCCCGGACCCTCAGGGAATGTGTAAGCGCGCAGGGAGGGACTGAGGGAGGGAAGCTGGTTGTGCGAGGCGTCACCGTGGTGTTTAAATCTGTAGCTGATGGGGACCCTATCCTCTGCTGTCTCCTCAGATCCGGCCACCCTCCTCTCCTCTCACCTCATCTCTCCCTCTGGGGGCACAACTACAAAAGATAGGTCGATGTGCTAAGCTCATCCTCCAAACCTTGTCATAGAGTCACAATCAAACATAGAAGTATTAAGAAAATGAAACATCGCTAATACGAACACAACAAAAAAGCAGTTGTAAGAGACACAATTTATTGTTGATTTTTAAAATATCACATTACGGAGATAGGGGGCATATATTAATATAAGAGAATTTACGCAGTTTAAGACAATAATGCAGGGTATGCTAGTTTGCCATAAAGCTCACCTTTTGTGGTCAGGATGTTGGCACCGAGACGGAAGCAAGAGGAGACTGTGGTGTAATGAAGATAACTCACGCGATGCACTTTTGCCTGTCATGAACTGGTTACCCACTCTCCCACTCACGGAGAGCCAGATAAGGTAAATGCTGCTGCCGCCATCCATTGTCACCTCAGTCGCTACCCACCAGTTGCAACACATTTGGTGACAAATTGAATACATACAGATGCATAAGTGCAAGTGAAAATGAAGTCGCTTCTACGCCATTATTTTCGGGTCTGCTTCAACACCCCTCTCCACCCCCATGGTCAACTTACCTATGGAGGGGAGGCCGTTGTGTGAAGTAGTTTATCTCTATATTAGCTAGCTTTCCAGGTGTTGCTCGGATGGCTTTTCAAATCAATTGGTTAGTTTAATTTATATCCCCTCACTTCTTTCTTCTTTACCTGATTGCCCTCCTCTTATGTAGAACTTACACCCTGTAGAACTTACAAGCCTGTCGGGGAGCAGAGGAACCTTTGTACTGGACAGAATGAAGACCTGGAAGCGGGTGGTTAGCCAAGCACCAGGTATGATAGTGAGGAAGAGGATGCTATGAAATGCAAGCGAAATCGATTACTGGAAAGGTGATAACGGAACAATTGGTGGGATGAGTAGTGGGCGAACCGGAGGACCCGGAGAAAACCCGCCCTGACGCCGCTTCGTCCAACACGAATACCATATGTTCCTGGGATCGGACCCGAGCCGCCTAGGTGGTAGGCGAACGCTCTAGTCTAACCGCTCGGCCTCACTTACGATTTTTTTCCGTTTATATGTCCCCTTTAACATCCAAGGTCATAATGCCAGGTCATAATTTCCTTTGGAATAACTTATCGGCAATGATATCCACTCGTTTAGTATTCTGTTAATTTTTGTTTATATTTATGTTGGGATTTCATATTAAATATTAGATTCACGCTCTCTTGGGAATGTGATATGATAGGATAGGACGTCGCGGAGGGGATTCGGCACGTCGAGCTTGATCTTTTATACCCACCGGGAGGAAGGATGAGAAGAGAGGACACAGAGTGCAGCCGGCACAAGGAATCACAACAGAGCAGAGAGCAGGGTCCCCACTATTTACAGATTGAAGCTCCCTAACGGTGACTAGTGCAACCGGCGTCCCGCCCTGCCCGCCTCGGTAACGTGATGGTTAGCGTGTCTGCCTCACGTTCAAGAGGTCGCAAGTTCGAATCTCGCTTAGGGTAAGTTATCCGGGTAAGGTTTTTTCCGAGGTTTTCCCTACCCTGAGAAGACGAATGTCGGGTAACTTAAAGCTCCATGAACCTCGGGCTCATTTGAGCATCATTTCACCCATTTCGTTTCATTCATTCGTCCGATATGACACAATTAAAAAAAAAAGGCGTCCCGCCCACCCGCAGTCTTAGTCATCTGACGGGGGTGGGGTTCGAAGACGGCCCGTCGAAGGACAGTGACCGGAGAGCATCGTTTTTTCACCCACCATGCAATGCTGAGACCCCCGCCGACACTTAGTACCCTCGGGTCAGATGAAAGTTGCAAGGAAATTCGGGGGATGTAATGAACCTATCTAGCATTCGACTGGCGATCCCCCCCAAAAAAAACCATTCTTGAGTCAGGTTTTTGGAATCGGATACATTACCTCCCGAAAGCAGGCCACAGATAAAACCCTCCGAACCAGCTCGCTCGGTAGGATGGAGAATAATCCTGGCTAAAGAAAAATCTGAACCCACCAACCGAAAGCCGAACCCGGAACCTCTGGACTTGGAAGCCAGCATGCTAACCTCTAGATCACAGAGAGAGTTCAAAACAATTATGCTACAGTCATTTAGTATTCCAATCCTTACATTATTCCTTAGAACTGATTTCACATCTCATAATGTTCACAATAAGAGACCCAAGATAAATCACGAAAATGGGAATGAAATATTGGCGGATGTAGTAATGTGTACCATTTTAAGCCCAAAGCTAACCGATATTTTACAAATTCTGTATATTATATAGCGTGTAAGCATCGTTTGGCAGTAAAAGATTATCCGAATGATAAGTAATTGTGAGATAAACACGCTAGATGAAATGTTAAGTTGTCTTTTATAGCTTCTCTTTGGTCCTGTTATATATTTAATAATACAAAGACTCCACGATGTTCACATTAAGGGAACAGATAAATCTCCTATCCAAATGCCACGAAATAGGAGGTAAACTAGCGGATAAGAAGACTGCTTATCACAAATCTGAATCTTCCCAAATGTTATAGAATATCTAAAATATCTAGAATGCTCCAGAATGACACAATATTCTGCAATTCTCTAGGAAGTTTCACAAGGATCTTGATCCTTCAGGATGATCATGAGAGATTTTAAGACCTTGGGGGTGTTGGTAAGACATTCCATAACCTTCTCTTATCTATAGCAATCCAAAGGTTTTTAATGCTCCAGAATGTTATAGAAAACTCTAGGAACACCTAAAATCTTGTAGAAATCAAAAGTTCTTGTAGAGTGTTCCACATTGTCCTTGAAGTTATGCAATGTCAAAACATTACATAACTTCTAGCATATGCTGAAATGTTTTAGAGGATTATTCAGCCCCTTGTTTCCCTTGACTATGTAAATAGAGTCAAATCCGAGCCCTGTCAATTATAATCGATGTCTCTAAGATACATAAATTTGACATAAGCGCTTGGTTCCTTCGTCATTTTTAAGACTTCAACTTACCTATCCTTTGCCGTAAGGGGCGCGTTAAATCATTTACTGGTAGTAATTTTTTCTTAATTTCACAGTATTTTTATGTGGGTTTCAAGTAATAAACACGTTGAGCACAGGTGAAATCGATTCTGTAGTTTAGAAGTAAAGTGGTGCTTTTTCTTCACCTTTAAGACTCTCGCCCATTTCCCATATCGGCTGCGCTAAGATTTCTATCACCCACAGTATTTTAGCTCAAACAACTAACTAATAATGTACTCAGTTTAATTGAATGATTGAAACCTCTCAAGAGGTTTGAGAGGTGTGGAACACACTAATCCCTATGTCATTTTAAGTGTAAAAAGTGTATATCCATTATTCATCAATTAATCATACATACTAATTATTTCCCTGGGTGAAGAAATTTTCAAACAAAATAAGTGCGCTATGAAAGTTACCGATTTTATTTTATAAATACTTCGAAGCGTGACAGTGGTGTAGTACGTCGAGTGTTGCGTCGCATTCATATCAGTTTGTTTTGACTCGTTGCTCGCTCTGCTATGCTGGCCAGGACCGTACGGTAAACAAATCCGTATTTGTTGTATGTTACATCGATCCGTTTCATTGTGCCCAAATTCCCCTACCTTGTCATAAGCGTGAGTTATTAGCATTAGCTAAGCTCGTCGTAAGTCCATTGGTGAGTTCCTTAATGCAGCTCAGGTAATTGGGATTGTAACGAATTCAGTCAGTTTAGAGGTGAGATACCTGGAATATAATGTACAATTCTGAAAAGTGGAATGGGAAATGGAATTCCTGTAATTTTAGAAAGTGATATAGTAACAGTCGAGGACACGAATTAGTTGTGCAAGAGTTGCAATATGTGCGGAACGTAGGAGGGAAGTGATACTTCGTAGGTGACTTAGGTTAATAAAAGAGGGCATGGAAAAAGTTGCGACTTTTCCTTCATATTTTTAGTCGTAAACAAGTGTGCTGTGATGATTATCGGCATTCCCCAGCTCTGTGAACGAACGAATAAATATACAATTAGGAATTTTAAATTAAGAACAATATATAGAAACCCTAATATACAAGATGATATTGTATTCATTAATAAGAATGAAAGAGACTTACAGCAAGCAGTAATCGAATGGGGTAGTACAATGGAAGAAAGATTAATGAGCATAAATCCAGATATGAGTAAAATATTGAAAATTGGTGGGAAAAAATGAAGAATTGAATATAGAATGGAAAGGAAGTAAATTGAAACAAGTAAATATCTGGAAAGTAGCCTTTCTGAAAATGGAAAAATACAGGTAGATATAAATAATAAAGCAAAGAAAGCCAGCAATATTTACTATCAGTTAAACAGCAGTATAATTTGAAAGAAAGAAACATCAACCAAAGCTAAAATGGAAATGTACCAAATAGTATATACACCTAAAATATATGGTCAGAGACACAGACTATGTTGGATTAACTTAGAAGCAGAATAACAGCTTTGGAAATGAAGTATTTAACAGAAAAATGGGAAAGACAAGAAGAGACAGAATGAGGAATACAGTAACAAGGGAGAATCTAAATATAAGGCAATTAGAGGAAGTAATAGTGAAGAAAAACTTAAAATGGTATGGATATTTGGTAAGGATGGACGAACAGAGGAAAACAAGACTCATATTTGAAGGAAGAACTATGGGGAAAAGGGGGGGAGGGAGACCGAGATTGGAATGGGAGAGTCATGTTAGTGATGTGGCAGAAAAAAGCGGAAAAGAAATGGTTGAGTTAAGGAGAATGGCACAAGATCCACAGGAGTATAAGAAATGGATAAAAAGTCCGACGTCGTGAGGCATAAGGGAAAGCTGAAGAAGAAGAAGAAGAAGAAGAAGAAGAAGAAGAAGAAGAAGAAGAAGAAGAAGAAGAAGAAGAAGAAGAAGAAGAAGAAGAAGAAGAAGAAGAACCAGAAGAAGAACAAGAAGAAGAAGAACAAGAAGAAGAAGGAGGGGAATTCTCAACTCTAATGCTACCACCATAAAGAACCAAAACACATTATATCTTTAGACGAGTTCTTGTTTTGCAAGCAGCCCTGCAGTGAGTGCTATTTAGATCAAGCGAGATGGAAATTAGTTTTGTTGCACACCCTGTAACAACTGCATGCACATCCTGTAAGCTGGAAGTGTGTCTTTACGGCGCCAGCACACTACTGGAATGTCCTTCCCTTGTCACAAACCTTTAGTCGATTACGTTTCATAATTCCGGCTCCACACGCAAACAAAAACGTTCTTTGCACCTTATTATCCGGTCATAAAGGCATATCGCAGAGGTAGGTATTGAGGCATTGGTCATAAATATTAATGACAAGTGTATTACTCCAGTATGCAAGTCAAACAGAAACAGTTTATAGTACTAGAAATCAAACCCAAGAATTTACGACCGCTAGCTAACAATGAACCGTGAAAATGGCAATAATGCACTGAATTTGTATATATCATATTGATAAATGATGATCGTGCTCGAAGTTTATTGAAATCGTGCAATAGAACTGTAACACCTGCACTTTAGAGCCATCGAGAGGAGAATAAAGCAGCATCGTCAAGTCCACCTTAGGTTTTCTATATTTACTACTTTACCATAAGGAATTACTGTCACCATTTTCTAGAGGAACCTCAGTCATATTAGTTTTCATCAATCGCCATTTTCTGGTTCAATGCGAAACGAGTTTCCTCCATTCTTCACCTTCTTCCTCTTTGTGTCCGCATAAGTAATATTCCTCTTAGCAGAAACTGCCATTTCGTACGTATTTTTCGATCTGGAGGCTTTCTTCAGTTTATTACTTTTGATAGAATTACATTTATTATCAAGTAGTGCCTAGTTTATCTATCTCGGTAATAAATTTCAGTACTGTTGTTCCTTCTTGCATCTTGTCCAATACAGTTTTACTATGAAGTTTGTCAGTAGCGCGTACTCTATTCTTTAAATTTCTACCAGCATTTAGTATCAACGTAGGTAGAGCTATATCCTGTCAAACTTCACTGATCTCCATGACAGTTCACAGAAAATGCTGCTTTCTCAAGTAAAACGTTCCTGCTGTTGCTAATTTCTGTTTGACTTCATTTCAACAGCTCATACTACAGTGCGTTCGTAGATCCGCCGGACCGCCCCGCGGCGGCAGCGGACGGGGCGAGGAGCAGTGCGCCCTCCATCAGTTACACGTAAACGACCGGCTAGTCATGGGTATGGAACACTAACTACTCTACTAACTTACAGTAGGCTTACCTGAATTCACAACAGATATTGAAATTGATTGGTATTAATGACCGGTCCAACTAGTACCGTAAGTATTAATGACCAGTTGAATTGTAATGACCCATGAATTGTAAATTTAGCTTACACTACCAAATATATGTTAACAATGATTAACTTACATATGCCAAAAATATAAAGGAGCCCATTTTTTCCTGTGTGTCCCACCAGCTCTTGTAGAATGCATGTAATTGCGTACAGCAGTGTCCCACCACTGAATTAAAAGACTGCTTGTATGTTGCAAACAGCAAACGAGAATGGAAGGGGTGGAAGCCGCCTGACACGTGGCATGAGGGGATACTTTTATTTCATCCCCAAAGGATTTCGTGCATTGTAATGGGAATAACTTACTTTATACATGTAAGTCTAGAAGAGAAACATTTCAACCCTGAAGATGTTATAAAATCGTTCCTCGACTACATTTTGGATAGTTATGTATATTTTGAAACCCTCTTCGCTATTTATTCCTTATGGCTTGACTATTATAAAATATCCTACATATTTGTAAACAAATGACCAAAAGAGCAAATTTTGCAAAATTATTCCGTTAACAGCATATTTTGACATCAGGTTTGAACCATAGGGGCTTAGGTACAATCGTGAGAAAGGGGGGGGGGGGAGGAACTGAAAAGAAGAGAGCACTAAAAATTCCGAGAACTACAACCTTTATGGATCAATAATTTATACAGAAATGGAAGTCGAAACACAACAGAAATACAGGTAAAACAAACCAATTTGCATAACCCCCAGTCAATTCCCTCTCAAGCGAGGAGTCAGGCAGTCTTCAGCCTATCTGAAAGCCTAAATGTTTCGCGTGGACCCTGAGCCCTAGTTAAAGCCAAAACAACTTACCCCGCACGGCGCGAAAGGAGCACTCCGACTCTCGTCTCCTTTCACCGAGAGGCAACCCATAGGAAGACACTAGCGCAACCCAGCGGGGAAAGCGAGAGTTGCGAAACAAAGGAGGTGCCTCCATAAAACAAAATAAGTGCGATCAGCACAATACTCCCGCCCCCATCTGACAACACGCACTCGCCATTCTGGAAAGGAACAGACTGATATTGTATGAGAAGTATCATATTAGGAAGGACACACCTTACACCGCCCGGTCATTGTACAGGTCACTGTGAAAGCACTGGCACCAAACACTGTCACTACAAATCACTGGCCACTGTCACATCAGAGAGCACAATTCTGTTTTTCCAGGACGGGAGAGACGATGCACAGCTCGTTGGGCGTACCGATCCCTCGTTGTTCCAGAGAAATTAACAAATTCTGGGTTTGAGCCTGTGGATGTCCTCTCGTTGCAATCAGGCGTTGAGAAAGTCCAAAACCCAAAACGTGGGCCACATACAAGCCCCTTCATATTCCATCGTCACCTCCCTGGCCTCCAGAAATCTCCATTGCGGACCTTACTGCTGCCGTAACACTCCAGATAGATGGTAACAGCCAGGCTTAACATTACACAATGCCAAACTGCGGTGGTTAGGTGCTTTCTGGACAGGTTACGAACAGGAGCTGGCGAGGCTGTAACACGGAACAAACCCAACAGAAAGGGAACAAAACGCAGGCTTCAAATAGGCTGCTGCCCCAAAATAACATCTCAGGGTAGATCAAACTGAATGAATGACAGTATTTTTACAGAACGGTGGATGACATCAAATACATAAATAGCAGAAAATTAAAAAAATTGAATCAATTTATAATCAACAAGCGTGATAACATACCATAAACTGTTTAATGAACATAACAATATAAGAACAATTTAAACGAACTTGATATAATTTCTTCCAAATGACAATTTAAAACAAGCTAAACAATATATATATATATATAAACAATATATATATAAACAATATATATATACAAGTTAAACAAAATAAACAAGGCCTTGTATAAATAAATGCGCATAAAACAAAATCCCTACTGGCCAGACAACACAAGAGTACAAACACGAAATACACAT
Organism: Tenodera sinensis; assembly: GCA_030765045.1. Taxonomy (NCBI): domain Eukaryota; kingdom Metazoa; phylum Arthropoda; class Insecta; order Mantodea; family Mantidae; genus Tenodera; species Tenodera sinensis. The sequence continues at coordinate 162,081,466 of CM060961.1, read as the reverse complement.
AATTACTACACAAGACACACACCGCAAGCACGCAGCAAACATCCCACAAATACTCCCCAAACATACCACACCAAACACCTCACACCGCTTCCATACAAAGACACACGAAAACAAATCTACACCATGCCGACTCCACACGCCCGGCAGAAACTAACTACAGGGGCGCCGTAGAGGTATACAGCCCGGCGCACACATGGCACGCTCCAACATAAACAAACACCCACATTCAAAACAAAACACTTTATTCACAACATAAACATACAGGAGTAAACAAAGGAAACCCATACACATACGGAAAACAGATACCAAACTACTGGAAGGGTTTCAATTGTGAGACGTGAGCTCTCCTTTCTTGGCCCGTGCGGAGGTCCCTTAAGCGCACAGAAACATTTTTGAAGATACTTATAATCTCGTACGGCCCTACGTATCTAGGAGCCAACTTCGCTGCATAAGCATTTTGCTTAGAAGATTGAGTGTACAGCTTACATAGTACTTTCTGGCCAACGGCATAAGGTGAAGGCCGTTTATTTTCATCATACCGCTTCTTTACCTGGGCAAGTGACTTCTTCAAATTCCGAAAAGCGGCCTTCCATACTCTACATATTTCCTCGCGAGTAATATTCTGGGGAAGCAAATCGTCCAACCGCCAAAGGTTAGACAGCGGAGAGTTAGGTATATAGGCTAACATAAGCTGATGAGGGGTAACGCCATGTGATTCGTGTCGAGCCGAATTAAACGCCAACTGCAACCGAGACAAATTAGTGTCCCACTTAGTATGATTATCATGATGAAAGGCTATTAATGCTGATTTGAGGTTCCTGTTAAATCTTTCGGCATGGGAAGGACGGGGGTAATAAGGGGTGGTAGTTATGGTTTTAATGCCCCAACTAAAACAGAAATTTCTAAAGGCGAAAGAAGTAAATTGAGTGGCGTTGTCTGTTACCAAATAACGAGGGGCTCCAAAAGCCGCAAATACTGAAGAGAGAACCTTGACTACCCCTCGTGTATTCGCTTTCGGTAAGGCCGACATCCATACAAACTTACTAAACGAATCTACTATGACTAATGCATACGTATTCCCCTGGACTGAACGAGGAAAAGGACCGACAAAGTCCACAAATAATTTTTCCAGGGGTCTACTTGCCACCTCCGATGCTAAACCTTTCCATACTGTACATTGCGCGGGTTTCGCCATTGCACAAAGCTGACACTGTCTAACTCGGGAGGCAATTTCTTTATTCATGCCCGGCCACACAAAATATTCCCGAATCTTGTCTTTGGTCTTGGCTATTCCCAAATGCCCGCCTACAGGAGATGAATGGAAATATTCAAACACCATGGAAATTAAGGCCCGTGGCAAAACAACCTTGTTCTTGCCGTCGAAGGTAGCCTGGGTCATCAAAACACCCTCCTTCAAACAATAAGGGGTAACAACCTCGCCAGCCTCAAGCCGATCAATAAGGGCCTGCAGATCCGGATCTTTCCTCTGATGTGTGTGCAAACCCTCGAACAACTCCGGAAATTCACAGACGGCTAAAACATTTTCCTTTCCGCATTTACATTCTCTTGGTTCTTCGAATACTCTCGTTAAGGCATCAGCCACACAATTTTCTGAACTACGTATATGTATCGGGACAAACTTAAAAGCTGAAATGCGTACGCCCCAACGCGCTAACCTGCCTGTAGATCGCGGTGAGGCCAACGACCACGTTAGCGCCTGGTTATCGCACTCAAGAGTAAACTCAACATGCTCCAGATATTCGCGGTATTTTTCTAAGCCAAATACCACAGCCAAAGTTTCAAGTTCGTAAACTGAATACTTCCGCTCGGCTGGAGTGAGGGTACGTGAACTATACCCAATAACCCTACGCCCCATAGGAAAATCCTGAAGTAACACAGCAGCCACCGATCCCCTGCTTGCATCGGTCTGAAGGATAAATCTACGTGAAAAATCAGGGAAAGCCAACACCGGGGGATTCATTATGGCCTGTTTAAGGTCTTCAAAGGCCTGCTGCTGTTCCTCACCCCACTTAAACGGCGTTCCCTTCCGCCGAAGACGGTTCAGTGGTTCCGCCCGCGCTGCAAAATGCGGAATAAACTTGCTGAAAAAGTTCACCATCCCCACGTACCTGGCCAATGCCTTTACGGTTTTAGGGGGAGGAAAGTTACGTAGAACTTTGGTCCGCTCCGGATCAATCGTTATCCCAGCCGGAGATACAATATGACCTAAGAAAGAAATCTGTCCCGCAGCAAAGTTACACTTCTCTTTGCGCAAGGTAAGGCCTGCGCGCTCGAGCCGGTCAAAGACCTCCGCTAAATGTTGGCAATGGGTTTCAAAGTCGGGCGAGTAGACAACCACGTCATCTAGATAGTGATACACATATTTAAACTTGATGTCCGAAAATATTTCGTCTAATAACCGCGACAACACCTGAGCTCCAGTAGCAAGTCCGAAGGGTACTCGTTGAAATTCATAAAGCCTCCATGGGACAGCAAAAGCCGTTAGTGGCTTAGAGGACTCCGATAAGGGCACTTGGTAGTAGGCGCTATTCAAATCCAAACTAGTAAATACTTTGGCACCCGCAAAATAATGCGCTGCCGAATTTAGATGTGGCATTGGTTGGGCCTCGATCTTTATCTTCTTGTTCAAGTGCCGGTAGTCCACCACTACCCTGAAATCGTCCTCGCCCTTAGGGACCAGAAATACTGGACTACTATAAGTAGACGTGGACGGCCTGATCACTCCCTTTCGTAACATTTCGTCGATCTTTTTACGAAGAATAGCCATTTTAGGTGGGGTGACACGATAGGGTGGTAACTTCACAGGGGTGTCGTCTGTTAGTTGTATATCATACTCCACCAAATTTGTTACTCCTAAACGGTCAGCAAACAATGACCCATGGTTCGCACAGAGTTGTTCCAGCGAACGGCCCTGCTCTTCTGTCAAATGGGGGAAAGCATTGCTGACGTCGCATATATGGTGACGTAGCCCGCCACTCTCCTCCAAAGGTGGTTTGTTGATGACTTGACCGCACTGAAATGCAACTCGTTCGGAAGGGGCAAATGCAAAGGTGATTTCCCCATCCCGAAAATCAAGCCTTAGGCCGACTCTAGTCATAAAGTCCGAGCCTAAAATCAGTTGAAATGGCAGGTCCGGCAGAAGATAGAAATAGTGTTTCCACGTAAAACGCGAAATACGTATGGTCAACAGAACCTTGGCATTCACCTGAAATTTATGACCATTTACAGACACGCACCCAACGCTACACTGTCGCGGTTTGTCCGAGAATTTACCAAGATAGGTATAATAAAACTCCTCGTGTACCAAAGAGCAGGAACTCCCCGAGTCCAAGAGAGCGATTAACTGTCGTTTCCCAACAGTCACCTGTACTGTCGGCTTCAAATTAAAGGGCTTGGCTATTATCCGACGGAATATCCGACAACAGGCAGAAATTCCGCAAGGAGCTCGTTGTCAATCTTGGCGCCTTTGACCATCTACCCCCACGGGTAGTAAAACGCCACCACGCTTCCTGGCCACCGTGCATTGTCTAACCAAATGCTCAGGAGAACCACATCTAAAACAAGACCCTGGCGAGCGAAAACTATCTCGAGCCAAATCTCCTCGGTTAGTCTGCCGCGGCTCAAATCGAACACCATGCAGAGGCACTTGCAATGATTCGCGGTTTCGTGCCGCATTTGACGCCTCATACTCTGCCAAGATCGGCAATAGCCCCTCTAAATCTTTAAACGTAGCAGGACAAGAGCTAAATACCAAAAGAGAACGTACCTCCGGGGTCAACCCCGTAATAATGACGTCACAGATCTGCCGTTCGCTATCTGGCAACCGTAGTATACGCGCAAACAACTTAACCCTGCTAATGTACTCGAAGAAAGGCTCTCCTGATCCCTGGGGTTTCAAATAATGACCTTGAATTAATGTATGTAGCTCCCGACGAGGAATGAAACACTTCAATACACTGTCATGTAATTCAGAGACTGGATCAACACATCCCTTAATACGCCCAATTATACTGCGCACCGCGTCACCCCCTTTTGACATCACTACTTCAAGCAGCTGCAAACCGGGAACTTCGCATAATTCAGCGCAATCCTTAGCTCTTACCAGGAACTTCAGAAATTCCAGAGCTGTAAGAACATCAACAACCTTAAAGACTTGATAAGGTTCAACCAACTGTTGTAAGGGATGAAGTAACTTTAGCGGTTTAAAGGCCGACATTTGAGACGTCACAGTTGGTGTGACAGTAGTCGACTCGGCCCGATCCCCTTTCTGAGCAAGCACTTCTAAATATCTCCTAAACTGCCCCTTCAGCTCGGCTAAGTCAACCCCGAACTTAACCTTAGGACAATATTTTTGGAAATATTCAATCCGCTGCACATAATGCAAGATCCTGGCTGTCAAACGCCTCACCTGCGCTTTCGAAAACCCCGAGATATTACTCAACTCGGAGAACAACTCTTCAAATTCCAGCCGTGCGGCCTCACATAATGACGGTGATTCAGTTACCAATAAATGTTTGTCCGGCAACACAACATAATCGTTATCCTTCACGCCACGAAGTGCGTCTAATAGGGCCGGAACGTCTGCCGACGACAAATCATCACGTCCACGAATCCCCAACTCAAATAGTATTTCATTCTTACGCAACAGCTGAAAGTCACTCGACATGGTTAATCAAAACAATAACCCAATGCTCAATTTAACTGCCCCACTCGACCATAAGACAACCACGCTCTGCTACCATTTTTGAACCATAGGGGCTTAGGTACAATCGTGAGAAAGGGGGGGGGGGGAGGAACTGAAAAGAAGAGAGCACTAAAAATTCCGAGAACTACAACCTTTATGGATCAATAATTTATACAGAAATGGAAGTCGAAACACAACAGAAATACAGGTAAAACAAACCAATTTGCATAACCCCCAGTCAATTCCCTCTCAAGCGAGGAGTCAGGCAGTCTTCAGCCTATCTGAAAGCCTAAATGTTTCGCGTGGACCCTGAGCCCTAGTTAAAGCCAAAACAACTTACCCCGCACGGCGCGAAAGGAGCACTCCGACTCTCGTCTCCTTTCACCGAGAGGCAACCCATAGGAAGACACTAGCGCAACCCAGCGGGGAAAGCGAGAGTTGCGAAACAAAGGAGGTGCCTCCATAAAACAAAATAAGTGCGATCAGCACAGGTTGTAGCAAAACGTTTTGCGGCAAAAGAAAGTTAAGCGTAACTTTTTCTAAATGGTTATAGTAGCTCCCCTTGGTCTCCTTCTTCAAGGAATGTACAGTTTTCCTTTCTTTCGTTTCATTGTTTCACTCTTTTGTATGTCAATACTCAACATACAGGACCTTTGAACACAGACGAAATTAATGAAATTAAGGGCACAAATGGCCCGAAGACAACTGGGTGCTAAAGATAATTGATACTCACATTATCAGTACAATACTTCTTATCCAGGCGTTCCATACGAGGTCCAAACCGAGCCCGGCCAACATTCTATCACTTTCTCCAAGGAGGTATAGGTCCACTATCGAGAATCGATACAATCCTGTGTATCATAATCATTCATCAGTTACACACTAACCGTTCCAAATTAAACTTTAAACTTATCACTTGTCATGTAACCGCTTATTTTTATATAAACCTCGTTTTAACAACTTAAGGAAGACACTAGATAACAAAGAAGCTGAGATGACAGTCAATAAAAGTCTCGTTATCTATTAACTCATGAGAAAAATAAGAATGGATCTTTAACTTTCAAAGCAAAATATTTAATTTCCAACAGCTAATATTTCGGTAATTTAATATTGTAATAAAATCGACAAAAGTCACTTTACTTTTTATCTGCAATTTTTTTTCTCACAAGAACACAGTTCTCTTCTGCTGACGCTAACACGGTCTACAGTCTTCCATGACATTGCAATTCAGAACTGCTTTCTTCTCGTAATTTTGACTCAGTCCTTTCAGTGTCTTCACTTTCTCTGTCTCTCAAACACTAACTCCTACTATACAATCACTCAACACTCGTTAAAACTTCCACACTTAGACGCAATTTATCTTTCACAGCTGTCTCGCACTTATTACACACTGGCCGTCAAAAACTGCCTCCTTCCACGCGCTCCGCAAGCTTTTATCCAGGCGGAGACGTACCCAGAGCTTTCCCGAGCGCCTTCAAATAAGCTGACTGTCCGACACTCCTCAAATTCTCTGGAAAGCACTTTGTGTTGCCGCTTGATTGTTGTTAGTCACGTGTTCGCTCGCATGAGCGGTGTGGGGAAGTTTGACCTTGAGCACCTTGTTACGCGCCGCACCAGTGGGTTGAGACAGCTCGACGTCATAATATTTATTTTATTAGTCTGTAGTATTTTGAATCAGTTTCATTATCTTTTAGGTTTAGCCTTCATAAAATGTTATAATAATGAACTATTAATAGATATTCTAAAGGAAAACTCAGTATAGGCAATGTATTTGACCCAGCGTTACCTAATTTGTCTGTGTTTTGCCAAAAGGGTTTAAAGCTTGGATGTAATAGTAAGTGAGTGAGTGAGTGAGTGAGTGAGTGAGTGAGTGTGTGTGTTGGGTTTAAGGGCCCGTCGACAACTTGGTCATTAGGGCCCCTGGATGCAATACGTTAATTGGAAAGCTAGTAATACAATCTTGAAAATCTTTGCTTTGATTCATTAAACGTATCCGTCTTAAATACCAAGTTTGGTGCTGACATGGCGGGTAGATACTAAGCGGATTGTTTACCAATATTTCAGTCACCACCACCATCATCATCATCATCATCGTCGTCATCATCACCACCACCACCGTCGTTACCACGGCATAAGCGTTATGGCTTGTTCCATATTCAAGGAAACAGATCTGCCTAGCACATTCGCGGTCCACCGACACTCCTTCTACCCATGGTTTATTAATTTTTATTTCTTGTGGCGTTCGATCTTCATCTATTCTGTTTACATGATCTTACCTATCTTCTGTACATGTTATTATTTCATTTAAACTCTGGAACCCCAACTCTCTTCTGATGCCTTAATTTTTTTTTTTTTTTTTTTTTTTTTTTAATCCAAGTATCTGCAATTAGCCACATATCTTAAAAATCTCACCTCGGCTATCTCTATCCTTTCCTGTTGTAAGGAAAGTAAAGCAAGCAGCACTCAACTCTCACATCCATAGGTCAATTTTGGAACAGCCATCGATATTTCAATATCGAATGCAATTGTTCACCTATTCCTAGACACTGACAAGTCCTCATAACTGGCAAATGCCGGGGAAGTACTCTAAACTTAGGGCTGGAACGTTTCCTTTCCAAATTTCGTTTCATAATTACCATTTTATTTCACGTATCATCAGTACCCATCGCCTGTGGAGCCACATGTAGTGAGAACGGATGTTAAACTCTATTAAAATCCAAATATTACTAGGGAATATTAGAAAATATATCAGTTTCAAAAGTAAACCTATAGTCTACGGGTATCGGCCATTGGTTTAATGAATAATCATACACATTGTGATTTTATCCTTGGCTAAATGACCTTAAAATGGTCCAAGTACCTCCCGCACATGAGACACTCAATGGGTTCTACGTCAATGGCTGCCCGAAAGGAAAGACAACGGAAATTCAAGACGAAGTTATGTTGACCACATCTCAGCCGCAAAGTGATGGGTTACTTGCGACCTGGCTAGGAAATGCACATTGTGGTGTATTCTTACCAGCGGCAAGGACCTCATAAAACTGGAACTGACACGACTAAAGGTCATTCAAATAATAACAATAACTCCTCGCATTGTGCCATTTGGGGATCCTTCTTGGTGTAGTTCCTTTACTAAACAATGAATACATTTCCCTTTAAGAAGAATCCGATATTAGAAAAGATGCTCATAGTACCACAGAATTGCTACTTATAGCAAGTTCTTCTCGTCGTCTTCAACTGCCGGGCCATTGTGAAAAATTACCCAAAATTAAAGAGTGCTGAGCATAGAAAATCAATATTTTCAAAGCTATCGGGATTAGACTAACAATTGATTTTTATTTTCGCTACCACTTATCTATCTATGGTAGAAGTATCTTATTCCAGCTAACAATTCTATACAGTTTTCATCGCAAATATATATTTTGGGGTCTCCTGAAACAAACAAAAAGCAATATCTTTGGAAAAATGTCCGAGCATGTGCCTGAGAGCAGTATAACTCAAAACTCAAGTCAAGTAAATACGGAGCTTCGTATTCAGTTCAGCAACTTTCAAGCATGATAGTTTCATAAAATTCCTCAACTCCAAACTTCACGTGGATATATTTTCTCAGAAAAAGCACTAACGGTTTAATTAAAATTCATATAACTTGTTTAACATATGAAATTAATAATATCTTAATCTTCTGCAAAGAGGTTGTGAAGTATATTTACTTAATTTTGCGCAGCATTGTAGAGCTGGGAAACCTTAAGAGATAGACAAAACCTTACCACAGGAGATGATACTACACGAGATTGAACCGAGCGGGATGGCTCAGGCGGTAACGTCTTTGGCCCGCATTCGAGGTCGGGGGTTTGATCACGTGGTCGCGCACTCTGACATAGGATTTTCCATAGTTTTCCCAAGTCACTAAGGCAAATACTGGGGTTCGTAATTTCATACCACGGTTTCCTTTCCATCATTTCCCTTCATTCCATTTCCTTATCATCTTTCAGGTGTGCTTTAGGCGAGTGGTGTTGGCGGTGCCGGACAGATGGTGCGCATGACAACTGCTGTTCTCGGCGCTAGGTGGCGCTTGGCCGGCCGCTGATCTCCGTCGGGGGAGGATGCCTGTGCGACACCACCCACGGGCGCTAGATCCACCGGGAGAGGGGGACGTCTGTGCGACACCGGACCCGCGGTGTGTGGTGTCTGCTAGGCTGGGCCTGGCACCGGGATGAAGAGATCTCAGCACTTGTTAGGGACCTCCGCGCGTCTCTGTAGCCTGTCTAGCTGCGACTCTGTGGTTCCCTCACTTCATTCCTGTCTTCTGAGGGGTGGTGGCCATAACAGATCTGAGTTGGTGGAGATGCACGAGTTAGCCGCTCCGTGTTTACCCTATACCGTAAATGGTATTACTGAATTTTTGCAACCGTATATGCGATTGGTTGAGTAAGCAGATTTTAAGTTGCGTTATTTACATGGCAGAGAGAGTTCAAAAGGACTTTCAAACGTGCATTACTCACTCATACACACACACACACACACACACACACACACACACACACACACACCACGCGCGCGGACGTTATAAAAATACTTTTCGATTCAAGGGACCTCAAAAGGTATGTTTCCAATGAAATATAGGTATCAATTTCTTGGATGGAATGCAATACATTGTCTACTAACTAAAGGTCAGTAGTAACGAAATTAAAACTATAGAACAAATAATGTATATTATATAAATAATATTTGACACTACAGTTTCTTTACGGGGGCTGTTTACAGTCAAATTCCATAAAAGCAATACATTTTTCTAAATGCGGAATCTTAGAGTACGAACGTGCATAATATGTACCAAGAAATCTGTCGATATATTTAACACCCACCAAAATGTTACTTATGTCCCCAAAATACTTAGATTGTAGGAATTGAGAAGCACTGCCTGCTATAAAAGTAAAATACAAACGTCCGAATTCATTTAGGGCAGTTTAAAAAGCATGTATATGAGAAGCAGAGCTACAGGTGCGGGAGTCCCAAATAAAAATTCTTTAGGCTTCCCATTTAGTGTGCGCTACATATAATGTGTGTGTGTGTTTTTGTGTCTTTGTGGTGCGTGTGTGTGTGTGTGTGTGTGAGAGAGAGAGAGAGAGAGAGAGAGAGAGAGAGAGAGAGACAGACAGACAGAATAGTTAATTCTAAGAGAAACAAAGAATTCACGTTAACGCATATTCATAGCGGAAGAATGTCGTCGGGGAAAAGAAGCCAGCAAAGTTTTCTTTTAAAATTACGATTAAACCAGTGGATGCAATCCTCTACCATTTTCCTCCATCCAGCTCCTATTATTATGGTATCGTTTTTGTCGATCGGTACAGACCTTTACATTCTATTTGCGTTACTCTATATTTTCTTTTTCCATAATAGGAGATACTAAGGTCGTTTAGAAAGTTCACCGCTTAAAATGTGAATATAGGATTTTTAAACCTATCTATTTTTTATTTTTGAACTTAGTAAACTTTCAACTCTATACATTTGGACCACATATTCTCCAAACTTCTTTATACCCTCATTCTAAAATGATTGCCCAATTGTGCAATATAAAACTTTGTGCGATTTGTTCCTGAGGTAAATCACTGTTTAGTGAACTGTTTGTTCAAATTTGGGACAAGCAAGAAGTCTCTGGGAACCAACTGTGGTGAATATGCATGCATGTGATAGCAGTTGTCACACAACTTTGCAATCCCAATTAAAGAAATGTGGACCATTAAAAAAATCTTGATGGGAAAAAGTCTTCCTTAATAAAGGCGGCCATTTGGCGTTATAGCATTCAACTGCTCCAGCAACTCTGCATAATACTCTCCGTTGGTGGTTTGTTCTCAGAAAACGTGACAGTAATCTCTCTTGTTGAAGGAATAAACGTGGCGTTCTTTGGAGCACTTTCAGCCTCTTGCGCTCATTGTTTGGAGTGATGTTTCGTATCTTGGCTAGCGTGGTGAAACTGTCTTTCAGCAACAGTGATGTAACGCTGCAAAAAGTGGTCGAGTTGCCTCTAAATATGCCTGGCACTCCTGTAATATGTTCATTCGGATGCGCTTCTAATCGGCAGTCCACAAACGCGGCATCCATCGCACTGCGCGCTGAAGCAGAAGTTACTAACAGGATTTCTTGAGCTCTAGGCGACGTCAGTGAGCTCCCGCGCCTTCACTTATCTGTCATATAAGATTACATTTTGGATTTTCGCGATAATTTCTTCAGCCGTAGCATCCTGGATATTCAATAAAAACACTGGTCAACAAGATTTTTTTCACAAGAAATCTGAATAGTGAATCTAGTGCATTTTTTCATCCTGAATTCAGATATGTAGTCAGAATTTTCCCATCAGGCATAGTTTTTCTGTGAAAGCTACTTTTCAAAATATGATTTTAGCGTTTTCATTGACCTGTCATAGGAACCTTTACCTCATATGTAGCTATTTTACTCAAGCCGTATTTATTGAAATTATTTGTAATATCACGCTGAAGCACCACAAAACAAGACTGTGCAGCTTCATTCATGTTTAGACATGCTCAGACCTGTCTGGCATTGTGATGTGTCAGTATTGAGCTGACTGTGACATTGTTCACTAGTGAAATATTTCCTTCCTTTCTGTTTAGAAGTGTATTGTGTATGTTGTGCATGTTGTATTTCAGTGCTTAACGTTTTCATCATGCCAAGAAAGTGTGTAAATCATGCAGATAATTTCTGCTATATTTGTGGTGAGCTGACCTTCAAGTCTCAGAGGCGAAATATGACCCCACTTGTAAAGAAGTGTTATCATCTTTACTTTGGTTGTCAAGTTGGTGATTTTGACAAGAGCTGAACCCCAAATACATGCTGTGTTTCGAGTGTTAGACTGCTGACTGGGTGGAAAAATGGTACACATCATATGCCATTTGCAATTCCCATGATTTGGAGGGAACCGAAGGATCATTCAACTGACTGTTATTTTTGTTTGACAAATATTAAAGGAATCACATCTAAAACAAAATATACAGTTAAGTATCCGAATTTGCAATCTGCATTGAGACCTGTCTTACACAGTGAAGAGTTCCCCGTACCAGTATATGTAGATACAACCTTAAGTGATAACTCTGATTCTGACCTAACTGAAACTCAAAATGATTCAGATGAAAATAAAAATGATCTTACATATGAAGCCAGTAGCTGTTCATCAGAACCATACTTTCCCAATCAGCAAGACCTTAATGACCTGATTCGGGATTTAAATCTGTCTAAACTGCAAGCTGAAGTTTTAACTTCCAGACTCAAAGGGTGGAATTTACTCCAAAAAGATGTAAGAATAAGTATAAGTTATCGTAGCCGCCATAGTGTTTTCAAAAGAATACTACTCTGAAGAATATGGTGTTGTGTTTTGTAATAATATTTGTTCACTAATGGAAACTCTTGGGCATCAACACCGACCAGATGAGTGGCGATTGTTCATAGACTCCTCTAAAGTAAGTTTGAAGGCTGTGCTGCTACATATTGGCAATGAACTTCCATCAATACCAGTAGCGCATGTCGCTATGAAAGAGACATATCAAAATATGAAACTAATTTTAGAGAAAATACAATATGGAAAATATGAATGGAATATCTGTGGTGATTTAAAGGTCATTGCTTTATTGCTTGGTTTGCAACTTGGGTTCACCAAATTTTGCTGTTTTTTGTGCGAGTGGGACAGCAGAGATAAGAAGTCTCACTACGTTAGCAAGTCATGGCCAAAACGTGAATCTCTTCTCCCTGGCCAGAAAAATGTGGCATGTGTCCCTTTAGTGAATCATGAAAAAATATTTTTACCTCCATTGCATATTAAGTTAGGAGTTATGAAAAATTTCGTCAAAGCTATGGATAAACTTTCTGATGGATTCTTGTACTTGAAATCGAAATTCCCCAAAGTCAGTGATGCTAAATTGAAAGAAGGAGTTTTTATAGGACCACAAATCCGATCATTAATGGCTGATGAACATTTCGAGGGACTGTTAAATCCACTGGAGAGAGCAGCCTGGCAGTCTTTCAAAAGTTTATGTTGCAATTTTCTTGGAAACCATAAAGCAGAAAACTATCGTGACATAGTGGCTGATCTTCTGCATTCTTATAAAGCTATGGGATGCAACATGTCTTTAAAAATTCACTTCTTGGACTCTCACTTGGACTTCTTCCCCGAAAACCTTGGAGCTGTCAGCGATGAACACGGTGAGCGTTTTCATCAGCAAATTTCTACGATAGAGAAGAGGTACCAAGGGAAGTGGAGTTCCAATATGCTGGCTGACTACTGTTGGACTAAAATGAGAGACGTTCCAGATGCAAAATATACCCGAAAATCACTATCTACCACTTTCTAGGTAAGTCGGAATCAGTAGTTATAATTTTGAGTTAGATAGCTAGTTACGGAATTTTTAGAATATTATAAAAATTCAAATGAATATCACACAAAACTCCTGCCCGATGCGGACAAACTGTAATTACATTTGAATTCAGCACGAAAAATACTTTTAGAATCTGTTATTTTAATTCTTGTGAAAGAGAAAAAGTTAATTTTTGTAGACCAGTGAAATGAAAGAATAGCCACGTTTAAACCCCGCAACGATTTCATCACAGCAATGGTGGTGAACAATCAGATTCAGTTTCTTTGTTATTTAGGTTGGTGACATTCGATTTTATCCACTTTTGGAAGAACGCTCATTTATTTTGTAGCAATATAACAACCAAAAAAATTAAAGTACATGCATGAAATTGCAACGCCGATATTTACGGAATCTTAATTGAAAACTATTATTGCTATTTGATTCATCTCTGCGTCACATAGAGAACTTGACGAACCACCCTCTTAGTTGTGAAAGAAGGCACTAACACCACAATCCCTTTTGCAGCACAATTGATTTTTGGGTAATATCCATGGTGTTGATTTGCTTGATATTTATATTATGCAAATTTAAGTAAATTTTGTAAGACGGTCAGGCTTTGTAATACTGAATCTTGGCACGTCTTTTAATAACTATCTAAATATTGTAATCGTAACATAATTGTTCGTGATCTTGCTTTTTTGCAGTTACTTCAATAATTAAACTACAACGTGAATAATTGTTTCTCCGACTTGATAAGTACTGTTCTTTCGTTATTTCTTGTGATCACTTACATGGCCATATTTGGTAACGTGTCCTATTACATAAGAACCTCCTGTAATCTTCTTCGGTACTGAAACGGCTCGATAATTTCAGAACATCCTATAGTGGAGCAGTACTTTCTATTCCTTCCACTTGTCTTCTTCTCCAGGCGCCGGTCGTCTCCGCGTGACGTCACCACATAACTTGCTTTCAAACGTCGTTCATTTGTCTACATAAAACTATACAATTTTATTTGGGAGCCCCTCCCAGTTCTCCTTTTGTCTTTTTTATTTATTTTCCTCTATTATTCCTTTCCCGCGCGCATTTTATAAATTTAAATGTGGCATCCCTGATTTGAATGCCCGTAATGGAACATTATCGGGATCGGTATGCTGAGCCTTCCAGATACGTATCATTCATGTTCGTGGCAGCGTTGACAGCCTCACTGGAAACTGGATCTGCTACACCCAGCAACACAAATTATTTCCTGAGCTTCTAGTACTCACGATGACTCTGAAAATATTCCTGGCTATCTCATCAAAAAACACACTGAATTGATTTACATTCAGTTTAAACCATCCTTAACAATTTGTGAGAGGGAGCGTAAGACATGCATCATGTAATACAAAATTTCATAGACATTAAAGGAGCTTGAGGCGGATGTTCAAAGAGATACAAGTATATCAATATACCAGTGATTAGTGAACTGGACGTTACTTATTTGGCCTCTTTCCTCAGTTTCATCCGATGAGTTGAAATCTTGCCTCCAAGTCTTATTAAAATGTTGTATCAGGAAACTCAGACACCGAAATTTGAGATACGCCGGTACATATGTAAATATTTTAGAGCTTTTGTGTGTCTTAGATTGCATTTATTTCTGACATCTGTGACAAGCGCGAATGTAATACAATAAACATTTGTTATAGTTGCTTTAACTTAAATTCATATCGCAACTTTACAATTATTTGTATATTTAACATTGGAATTAGAACAAAACATTCAATATTTTATACATATTGATACTATTGAAGAGCTGAATTAACTTGAGGCAATCAACTGAGGTGTTAACCGTTGAAGTTCACTGGATATTTCATAGTGCTGTTGCCATCGTTTGAAGAGCTGTACTCGGTGATGATATGATTGAGGGTTAGTTGTTCTTTACACTGTTGCCTGATTGGCGGTTGGTCCTGTTTTAGAACATAGATGTGGGTAATTTTGAAGTGCCTTAGTCTTAATCGAAATATTAAAACTTGATCACAGAAATAAACATTTGTTTCACCAAAATTGCATGAAATATAGCATTAAAGATAAAACTAACAGATACGTTGAACAGTTTTGGAATTTATGTTCTCCAAAGAGAGATAGGTATAGCTTTATAGTTAGCTTTACCAGGATCGCGACTCAAAAACATACATTCAGTGGTATAGCAACAGGGAAGTCAGTGTTTACCTTAAATTGCAAGACAAACACTGCTGTGCATGTATTTTCTTAGGCTTTCACGAATGAAAATAAAGATTTTGTTGTAGATTTATTATACGTTGAGAAAGAGCTGTCTTCCTTGTCGAAAGAAACCGTCCCTCTCAGACACTTCCTGGTACGAGGTCCAGTCTGCTTCTCCTGAGGAAACTGCAAACACACCAAGCACATAACATGTTTTAGAGAGATCTTGTTTTAGTATTGGTATGATTTGCACATGCCCCCTTCCCATTTACCACTTTCCTCATGTCTAGTACCCAACATGTCTTACGTGTAACGGAAGAATAGCCTGTGCTCCTCGCCATTGGCTGCTTGCTTTTGAGTGCATGAATGCCTTTGTGTATGTTGTTGTTGTATGGGTGGGTGTAGTTTTATAAGTGCATCTGTGACAAAGTAGGGCATTGAAAAGTATTAAATA
>CM060961.1:161988245-162060745 GCA_030765045.1 Tenodera sinensis | reverse complement strand
TGCAGTGAATACGTATGCTAAGGACCATGCTCTTCCAATTGAATGCATAGTGTTATCAATATTACCAGTGTAGCATTCGAAACTGCTGCAACCTTATGGCATTAATTTGCATGTGAGAGAAAAAACAACAACAAAAAACCTTGTATTACAAGGAAATTTTTAGGGCCATCATGGACAGGACGCCTAATAATAACGGAATAATGGTTATGTGCCAATATATTCATTTCTATCCCTATAATTTAAAAATAACTTCAGGTAGCCTATCACTAAACTAATAAAAAGCAAAATACTCAATGCAGAAGTAAGCAGATGCAGAAAATGCATGGATTAAGTGGAATTTCCATTACATTTTAAACAAGTACCAGCCTTCTGCTCTAAACATTTTCTGAGCTTGCAGCAAAATAATAGAAACACGTTCAAAACTGGTGTAATTTATCATAATGAACCGATAAATTACATACCAAATTAACCAGCAATTATAAAGATTAATCTATACAAAGAAAATACATTTTACGTAGTTTTTGCGTCTTAACGTCACTTAAAAATGCGGCGTTAAATGAGCATTACATAAGAGGCAGTCATTAGCAGTTTACACGTTGAGGAAGTTTTGGCATACACGATACTTGACTTTCTACTCTGCTCCTTCCTCTCGAAACGCCGCTAATTCCAGAAGCAGGTTATGCTATTTCGTGGAATCTTGCTGTCTATAATCATGTTTAGTAATCTATCAAAGCAGGGAATTACACCAGTTGGGCCAGCCAGTTAGTTTTAAAGCTACTTGCATATTGAGGACTTCATACTTTACATAAGAGTACAGTGTCATAATTTTCCACATTTGGGTAAAAGTTGTTATACTGTGTAACAATGTTATTGGAGCGGTCAAGTGCTGTAGTACCGTAATGCCAAACGCCCTGTGTCCTCAACGGGTTCCAGTAGCTGATATGGACCATAGCGGGTCACTATTAACGCCTGTGGTAAACTTTATTTGGACGCGCTCACGGATGTCTGCATTGTGTTTCCAGAAATAAAGAAGTCGGAACTATGTCGTCTAAAACTGGTTTTCTTTGTTCCGGCTACTATCGTGATGGCTTTACTTGGTCGTGTTTACTTCTCCAGTTTATCTAGAAATAAAGGGGTGCTCAACCTCGGTCTTAACCCTGAAACTCAACAGATATACTGCTAACGTTAAATATTTTTTCAACAATACTGTATTTTATCCACTTTCCGCTCATGCTATTCATCTGTGGTAAGTTGAAATTGTTACGCCCCATACGTTTTGCACATTTACCGCAGATATTAATTAATAAAGTGGATTTAATCATCCAACTATTCATATATGTATATTATGTATTGTTACACATAAGCAATACAATCATATTTCATAGTTGAATTTAATCATTGAAATCTTATCGTCTCTACTTCCTTTATTTATTAACATTTACTTACACTTTAACTCACACAACATTTAAATGTAACTCTTTCTGTGCAAGCAGCCATCTTACCTTCAGTTATTGACTTGACCAACATTATTACGCATGACTAATCGATCACTAATATACAGAGGCTCACGCGATCGACCTTGTTACTTACTGCTTTTGAACAGTTGATAGTGATTCACTTTATTTTTGTGCAAGCATCTCTATTATTCACTTTCAACAAAAAAAGGAAATCTGGAAGTGAAAATATTCGACTGCGTCTCGCATTTTCAAACTTCTCGTTCTCAAGGATGTACTTACCGGACTTGTATCCCAAAATGCTATTAAATAGTAAATAACTTCTGCGTGTTTTTGAAGATACATTAGATCTTCGCTCCCTGCATCAGTAGTTTAGCTAGTAATTCGTGCTAGTAACAGTTCACAATAAATCAAGAATAAATCATTTTCTGTACGTAGTTTTTAGTAGATATATGTGGCGTGTGCGAATCTGAAAATACATTGATAGAGTAGATTGGAAGAGTATGGTCTCCTTAGCGCGATGGTAGTGCTGCTGCTTAGCATGCGAGAGACCCGGATTCGATATCAGGTACCGGCGTGGGGATTTTCTCCCGCTGGAAGGCCTGGTCGAGGTACACTCAGCCTCGTTAGGTCTCTGTGGATATCCATTGAGAAGCTACTTGATTGAGAAGTAGTGGCCCCTGGTTGCGAAGACCGCACAACCGGCCGGGAGGGCTCGGGGCGCTGACCATATCCAGTACTGCACCCCCCTTCATGACGCCCCTGATGGGCAGAAGGCGCAGCAGCCGGGCGGTTAGCCTTCGCCGGACAGAACTGTTGCTTTGCTGTGTTAGTTTAGATTACAAAAGACTCGTGAAACTTAGCAGAAAATTTGGTTTGAACGAAAAGGAGAAAGGCTCCTCAGAGTCGGGATGGGATATGACGGAGTAATTCATTTATCATCAACCCTATTCAACATCTACTCGAAGATTTGTAGGAGGAGTTGTAACCATAGTAAAGGAGGAAAAGTAGTAGGAGAAGAAATATAAGGTGTATACGATTGATGAATAGTAAGGCATGCAGACCAATAAAGCATACTAAAGGAGCTAAATAACAACAGGAGTACGAAATGGAGCTATGCAACTAAAGATTATGGTTATCGAAGAAAATCAAACTCTATATTATGTAGTAGAAAAAGTGGACATCAGATACTTGAAATACACAATTAGCAGTCAATACCAGGTGTTGCCAAGCCTCAAATTTTAGTACGCGACACAGTGCTTTACTTTTCTCCCATAGAAAAATGTTTTCTGAAGATCCTTGGAGTAGGACTAAGAAAGATACAAGTAAAAGCTTATGTAAAATGTGTCATTTTATAGTTCAGAGATTTGATTGTGCAATGAAGTGAAGATAATCAGTTGGTAAAATTTGAAATATTGTGACGCCGGCCGACGGCAGCGGCAAAAGAAAAGACTCGGAGTCGGGTTGCCTCGCAGCACAGGCGGTGCTTGCAACATTGGCACTCAAGGTCAGGCTGCCTCGCGCGACTGTTATGAACACGTGACAATAATCAGAGTGGCAACACAAAAGTTTTTCCAGATTATTCGAAAAGTGTTCGGCAACCGGCGTATTTTTAGAATGCCTCACTATATAAGGAGGTGAGAAAACGATCAGAGGAGTTAGTTACAGACATGAATCGTCGGGGATTTGGTCAGTTTTTAGTGTGTGTGTATGTGTGTGAACTGCGTGTGTGCGGTCGCGTCGAATGGAAGATAACGAAGCAGTTAATCAGTGTCGAGTGGGTGTATCGAAGTCAGCCGCTTGAGAGACAGAGAAAGTGAAGAACGACAGAAAGGAGTAAGTCAAGGTTACGAGAAGAAAACAGATGTGAGTTGTAATATCACGAAACATGGTACACTGTATTAACATCAGTTAACTCCCAAAGTTTTGGAGGAAATAAAGTGACAGAAAAGTAACTGTACTGGACTTTTGTCGTCTTTGTCACAATATGAAGACGGAAAAGAATGAAGCCTGAGAAATTGACAAACATAAGGAATTAAATACGTCCACTAACAAAGGTAAACATTAGACAGTTTACGTCAAAGTAATCTAGGACTGCTAAAATTTGAAAAATATTACTTGTTATATGCAGCGTTGCTCTTACGAACGCGCCGGAGGTTCATTCGTTTCTCGTATTTGTTAACCTGCATCACGCACATACATCTCCAAGGCCTCCTGACACAGTGAACAATCCTCTCTCTCTCTGTAACAAGCTACCTAATTATTAACGCCACCAGGTTAATTAATTTTTCTTCCAAAAGGTAAACACTTGACGTTCCAACAGCTAATTGGAATATCTCAAGTGAGTTAAGACTATTGACAAGGCAAGCTTTGTAGTACGTATCACGACATGCAAGGACGTCTACGTGTTTTGATAACCTATTATTGTAGGAAAAAGACCAAAACCTCAACACCATCGTTCCAAATTACTGTAATAAATCAGTGAAATGTCACAACCTCTATGTTAGATAAATGATCTTTGTTTCTTAATATTTTAAGTGAAGGTTAATTTTTAGGTTCTTAATCGCGTATATGCTCGTAGAGAGCTCAATTATGATGCTGAGGATATTTCCAAAACTACATCATTTTTAATTTAACAGCTAAGAAGATTCCATACATTTTTACTATCTCTACCACTCTCCTAAAGTAGAGGAAGTATCGAATTTCACCCAAAACTTCGACACCAAGATTTCGCTGAAAATACACGATTTGAGATCTCCTGAGTAAACAAAAAAGCTTTATAGAAAAAAAGTACGTGATGTGCGAATATGTTGGTAACTAAATGATTTTTATTCAACAGCTAAAGAAATTCCCGTCTACTTTCTCGCTACTTGAATTAAGTAGAGAAAGTATTACATCCCACCCAAAAATTCGACATAGGTATTTCACTGGAGACACCTGCACGTTTTTAAGTATCCTGAAAATCAAGAACTTTTAGAAAAAGGTTGCTGTGTGTGATTGTGCAAACACATAAATGAAAAACGAAAGTTGCTTAGTATCAAACTTTTTATTTAAGATCAGCTTCTTTCAAAGATGGGACACGAAGATATTCAAGAAAATCCCCCCACCCCAAACTATCCTTTATATCACAACTTTTTTCTCATAGATCTAATGATTTTGATTAACATACCACATACTTAAGATATTAATTGTATGATAAATAAAATGCGTATTTTGAATTTTCTCGCGAATAGCTTGTGAAGTCCTGTTTATTCTAAATGACAACTGTAAGAGATATAAAAAAAAGTCCCAGCGCAAGAGATTCAGATTACGTAAAGCACACAGTGTATATTAAATGTGATTTGTTGTGGCATTAGCCATTTTGGAGATGATTTTGTTCAGGTCTGTCCAACCTGCGACGCCAGGGCCCAAGTGGCCCTCGATCCAAAGGTATGTGACCCGCAGTGATATCTGTAAATTACAATATTATTTATGAAATAAGTAACTCTATTTGGAATAAGATAAACTTAAAAAAGCAAGACCTTTTCCGTTCCCAGCACATGTGTTTAGGAAATTTTATCAGCCATTCTCTTATTCAAAACATGGAGAAATCACATTTGTTTTAAGAAATACCCTACCCAGATTTCTATTTATGACCCTGCCTACAGCGCATCGCTTTGAAGTCTCCGGCATTGCTGACCCCACGGTAACGTTATTATGTATTTTCAAAGGCGAGTGTTTGCCATGTTCTATTAACGTTACATTTTGTAGAAATTTCAAGTTACTTTTCAGTTTGCATTTGTTCGCTTACATTGTAGTGTCAGTGTTAGTGAGAGGTTTGAAGAATGCAAGGTAATTAATTCCGTGATTTTCTATAAATATATCGAAAAGTATGTGCCTATTCCATCCAAAAATTCAATATTTACTGGAAACACACTTTATCTGAACTATGGGATCAGTATTGTTATGGGTTTGAATATTCAAATATTTACTCTTTTTAAGTGATAAGTCGTTAATCACCTTTTCTCGTAGTCATTTTCAAAACAATCATAATTATAGCGACCTCTTTTTAAAAATCTGAAAATCACCTTTAGCCTCTGTATCCTTTGTATATATCGAACGAAATGTATAAATGTATAGTGAACATTATTTCTATTAACCAGAAAGACATAGAAAATAATAATTTGCAGGAGAGTGAGAGAGAAAGCTATGGGAATGTAACACAGATTTTTGTTCAGTTAAATATTTTATGCTCAGGTCCTATTTTTTCTATACTACGTAGGTATAGGAACCATTGCATTTCATTTAAAAGTTGGATACCGAGCTTTCAACGGAAATACATGTTTTAAGGCCCAATAATCCAGAAATAAAAGTATTATTAGAAAAATGTGCGCGTGTATGTGTGTCTGTGAACAACAAAACTCAAAAACAAAATTCCTATAGTTACCAAATTGGTATTTAAGTTCAGTATTTCCAAAGATGGAATACAAAGATTTTCAATAAAATTCCCTACCCCAAACTTTCGTTTCCACATTTTGGTTTTCTCAAAAATGGTTCAGTCTATTTTGATAAAAATACCACATTTTAAGATGTTTACATGAGAAAGAAACTTTATATGTTGAATTTCCTAGGAATAGCCTCTTCATTGAAAAGGAAATACATGTCATCTTGTCTGTGTGTCTGTCTGTCTGTCCTGTAGCACTACAGCCCTTTGAGTGTAGCCTTGGCCTACCGCCCAGGATTCCCCATCTCTGCCACTATAAGCGTCATGAGCGGGGTTCAGTGGTGGAGAGTGGGACGTGGTCAGCACCCCGAACCCTCCTGGCCAGCATATGTGATCTTTGTAACCGGAGTTGATCATACAGAGGAACCAGGGTGGGTGATCAGCGCGAAGCCTGGTGTGCGAGCCAAGAAATGGATGATATGAAATGACGGTGAACGATGATAGGAAACGTGATGATGGAGCAATTGGTTAAATTATGACGGGGGAAATCGGAGAACCCGGAGAAAACCCGCCCCTGCGCCAGAGTGTCCACCACACATCCCATATGCGGACGCCTGGGATCGAACCCGGGTCGCTTTGGTGAGAGTCACGGCGCGGCCCTACATGTCATCTAGTACAGCTGATAAACATTGACAGACAAACATATACTATAAAAATGTAGATATATTTCAAGCACACAATTTATTTCAAATAACTTTTTGTAGTATTTCCAATATATCTGTTATTATTGGTTTAAATTTTTCAATACTTTGTCATTTTTAAAGTGCTGTCTCTGTGCAGTTGTTCATTTTCCCCCTGGTAATGCAATACCATGAAAATAGTATGCAAGAGTAAAACCAGCATATGGTCCCCCAGGCTCTAAACATCTGACTACGCATTCGATTTCCTCTATCTCCTTTGTATCTACAAAGAAATGGGTAACTGACTACTCGTTCTTCTATAAAGGCTTACCTCGATTAGCATGGTGTAGATAGAAAATTAAGCTATCGTAAAAATGGTTAGTAGAACATACTTAAAAATGAACGATAGACGTTAGTGAATCATATGAAAGCAACACATTTATTACTGTTCATTAATTTTCACAAGTAATTTTGTTATTGTATCTTCTTTTGAAAAATATACAATTTGCACATTTTTCAGCAAACTCCATAGTTTGTTTATTTATTTTTTTAGGAAAGGAACGAAAAGCGCGCTTGAAATATTTTAGTGTTCGAATGAAGGAACTTTCCTTTATTTTTACTTTCACTGGTGCTAAGTTTGGGAAATTATCGCATTTAATGCAAAACAATTCATATAGGGGTTGGATAAATCGCTCAGTCATCCCAAGCATGTAAGGTGTAGATTATATTACATTAAAACACACAGTCACACTGACATTCATACTTCCATACTCTAGGGAGCTAAAAAATATCCCATCCTCCAGTCCAAAATCGAGCCCGGGCTTCTGGAGTTTAAAGTTAAGATGTTAACCACCAGACCGCGGAGACACACCTGATTATTGCTATCAATTTAGGTAAAGGTACCTTAACTATAGATAAAGGATATCTCTGAAAGAAAGAAATGTGTGGTTAAAACAAAAATTGGTTTTTAAAAGCGAATATAGTAGCTTATAAGATTTATCATAAAGCTCACTTGGAGCTGTTCTCAATACCACATGTATACCTAAGAGTTTGAAAAAGTAAACGTGTTTGTTGGGGTTTGGAATTATATCAGAATTTAAAATGTTATATTTGCTTAAGGGCGTAAATAAAATCTGGTTATACAACATAGTTATGTTTGTTGATGT
Source organism: Tenodera sinensis (assembly GCA_030765045.1). Classification (NCBI taxonomy): domain Eukaryota; kingdom Metazoa; phylum Arthropoda; class Insecta; order Mantodea; family Mantidae; genus Tenodera; species Tenodera sinensis. Next base: position 162,053,022 of record CM060961.1, on the reverse strand, counting down.
GAAGTAAACTGGTGTTATAATGTTGTGTGAGATATGGCAGTTTACCTGAATATGATATTACACAAAAAACAATGTAATGCGCCATTCTACTGTTTGTATTTATTCTTCTAATTTATTTCGCGCAATAAAAGTACACAATTATGTCATCAAAGAACCTTTCTTCGAAATATTCTTTCCTCTGCCAGAATCTTGCCTGTATTACATTACTCCTTCCTGGTACTATTAGGGAAGATGCGAGATGTTTAATCTGTAATATTAATTAATGTCTTGACGCTGAAGATCCTTACTAATGAATACTGTTCCAACGCCTTTTCTGTCTGTACTTGCCACATGCTCCTGAAAACAAAGAACTGCTGCTGACGTAGAGGTATGGCGTTCATCTGTTTATGTGAGGATCATTGTTGGAGAGATCGAGGTTTAGACATACGTAACACAGAAGATGAGAAACACAAGCAGCGTTAACTAAACCAATGTCGGAAGGCCAGTTAATTTTTATTTTCTAAAAATAGTAGATCCCGGGCGCCCGGACGATAAATTACTGAAAACGGCATTCCAGGCGAGAAATAATCGAGTTCCGGAAAGAAAACAAAGTGAAGAGATGTTTTAATCAGCGGGGAACAGTTTATGTTAATTAGGGGCACGCGAACGTAACGAGGACAACGGTGTGCTGTCACAGGGTGTTTAAAAACAGGCAAGTAGGTTACACAATATCTACAGGTTATCGCTTTGACTTCTCGTAGCGCGGAAGTCCGACACGTGAGAAAAGGGGTTGTAGATGCTATCTGCATAACTTGCCTTTGAATGTTGACATGTTTAAGGTCTTCACCACAACATAGTTTCTGTACAGCACAACAGTTCAGATTTCCACACGTACATGCATGTGGTGATCCAAGTGACGCAATACATGTTTGAGATTACACATAAATATTTCAAGCGACACCTGTGGATTGATTATATTTTTAGGAGTACACGCTACATAGGGTGAAAAAAGAGCACATTGATTTGAAATAAAGATACCAACTAACGAATGGTGGCCTGAGATGCAGCAAAGGAGAACAGTGTACGGAGGGGCTTTCAAAACGCCATGGTGCACTGATCGACTCAGAAGTTATCTTGCGAAATAAGGAATCGATGTTGCACAATATTCCGAAATATCAACATATTAGTTCATATGCTTATCTGTAGAGGTAAAGACAAAAATTTCATCAACAGATAAAATACCCTTCTCGAAAATGCATTAACGTACTCACAGCATTCAGAATTATTCCAGAATAAAGCTAGTGACCAAGTAGGTAAAACAAATTAAAATAATTAATTTGCTCTCTTGACTACCGTGCGATCTTCAAGAACAAATGCATCAAATTAAACGAAAGTTCAACCAGTTCGATGTTGTGTGATATATGGAGGGCTAATGACTTCATTGCCAGCAGCTGAGTATTACACCAGCAAAAAAAAAAAAAAAAAAAAAAAAAAAAAATGTTTTGATCTGAAAAAATGTGACGATACGCTAAATATTCAACAAAATGTTTAAAGGTAAATCAGCCAATAGTTCTATTACTTTTTTCAATAAATATTTAATAGATCTACCAATATATGTCTGAAACGTCAAAGGGGCTGTAAATAAAGAAAAGGAAGGAAATTGCTGAATCATTTCATTACAGTTGTGTCCCTACTTCTATTTACATGCTTTTACATGGTGTTTTTCCCTCACACTGCGACCACCACATGCCAGAATGCACGTTAGCATTTGTATCTGCGACTCCCATCGCCCACACGCAATGCATTGTGATTGTTTTATGATTTTATGTCAGTAAACAGCAGTTTTACTGAAGCCTTTATCTAGTTTGTTTTGCTTATGTTCCATGTTAAAAATGTACACGTTTTAAACAGTGTTTAGTGGTTGGGGCAGCCGGACGATGACCGATAGATCCGTGGTTCAGGTCCCGGTCATGGCATTGTATTTTTCAGTCTCACGCTACTTTTTCCAACCCTGCCCTACGCACAGCTAACCTACCTGTCTACCTACCTATCTACCAACATACCAAACCATTTTTACCCTACACAGAAAAACCGTGCGAAGACTTGTGCACAAGTTTAGAGGAACGGGGTCTATTCTGAACATGAAGGGAAAAGTAAAACGGTCAGTTCCTACTGAGGAAAGACTGGATGAAATTGGAAATCGTTTAGAACACTTTCCTCGAAAATTCCCTAGACAGCTTGCTCAAGAAACAGATATTTCGATGAGCTCAGCATGACGAGGTATCAAACTCTTACAATTGAAACCATAAAGGGTCATTGTGGTCCAGGAATTGCTGTCGCGTGATCATTACCGCCGGGTACATTTCTGTAATTGGAATTTGCAAAATGTCACTAATGGAGTAATTGATCCACGCTTAACATTCTTCTCTGAACAAACATGCTTCTGTTTACATGATTATGTTTCGTCACAAAAAACAGCCACAGAGAAACCCGATTATACACACAAAGTTTCCTTGCATTATGGAAAATTGTGTATTGTGCGCAATAAATACATGCATAATAATAGGACTATTTTTTTAACAAACAGTGCATGTAGAGAGACGCAAGAATATCATACTGACATTGTTTGTGCAGCTGGTGGATGTTGAATACCAGTCGGGACTTTTCCAACAAGACTGCTACTGCGCATTCATGCATTGTGAAATCGTTAAATTCAATTCAAGAATGTTTTTAAAATGGGGTGATTAGTAAAGGATAATGGCGCTCGTGATCCTCTGCATGTGATTTTTATCTATGAGTGATCGTGATAAATAAAATGTATGCAGAAAATCCCCGCACATTGGGAGAACTAAAAGAAAACATCAGGCCAGAAATTCACCCAATTTCGGATGTTGTACACCAAAGTCTGAACGCAAATTTCCTGAGAAGATACCAGAAATGCGTAGATAAAGGAAAACATCTCTCATGTGGTATGTGATTGTTATCATTGTAATTGTAACTATAACCACGATAACGGGAAGCGATTGGGGGAATATTACACCTCTTTCGGTGATAGACCGAGCCGAGGCGGCCGTGCCCGAGCCTTCGAGCGTTGGCCACAGTGACAGGAAAAAGCACTGTACTATGGGAATGTAAGTAAATATCCATTAAGCTAGGAGAATATCATCATACAATTGAATAAAAGTGCCTTATAATATAACCCTTTTCTCAACTTTTTAGAAGGGCATCGCTCGTAAAGGTGATATCAAATAAAAACAGCAGAAGGTGACAGATGCAGTGAACAGCCTTGTTTGTGTTGCACAAGATTTAAACGCTCCAGATTGTTCTCCTTACAATTAGGACAGTTATGTTATCACCGAATGTTCGGCAAAAGCTGTGTTTTAAAGATGATGTCTGCAGAAGATTGTTTGATCTAATTTCTGAAGCAGCACGCTATGACAAAAATGGTCAGACATATTTGCCGCTCTTTGCGCCAGATAGTTCTCAATACAGTGATCGCCATTTCTGTTAAAAACATCATTCTAACAGACAGAACAGTAGCCGAAAAGTGCAGCAGCAGCAGCAGAGCTGCTTTAGCGAGCGAGATCAGTTGAGATATTTTAATTGTATAGGCGTTGAGAAACAAAAAACAGCACACAGAGGGTGAAGGTTGTAGAATGAGGCGATCTACATGACCATGAAAAGGTGCGTTGTGGCTGAATAAAGTTATGGCCTTCTTAATAAACACCTAGGTTGTTGCTTATCAAGGGGCGTCAGATGAGTCACGATTGTCCAGCGGCCCACACACAGAGTGCGGGTGGGCAGGTGTGGCCCTCTCCATGAAAATTGATTTCCATCCGGAGGATTACGCCACGAGGACCGGCAGCTTCTGGACACCTCATTTGTATCGCATACCCTAATGTGACACTATCACTCTGTGAGCGCCGCTAGACCAATTGGAGCAAGGAGCGATGTCGCTCACAACTGACATTCAAACGTGCTAATACAAATTGAAGTAGCAAAACGGATGTAAAAAATCAATTTTAGGTGCGTTCATGTTGCAGAGAATCGCTTTGTCCATACACAGACACGCATTCAAACACTCCGCATGCGTGAAGTCGAAATCTTAAGTTTCAATAAGATGTGTCAACGCATTTCAAATTGCTTGAAATGTACAGAAGATTAAAGGTAGTTTATGTAAAACGCATCCTTAAATTTACTATTTTATATAAACCGCAGCATGTACGGAGTTTAATTTTATACATGCAAGTTGCAGAAACATTTTTATAAGATTTCAGATTTGTTTGAAATGGAACAATGTTAAAATAGAATAGTGTTTTGTATGTATATATGTTTTTGTGTTGTATTTTGTTCTATTCTTTTATCTTTTTTTGCCAATAGTATTTGTCCATTATGATTTCTTAGTTAAACTATTCAAAATTCAATCAGAACGAGGGAAGTCTACGTGCTATTCATAAAAGATTGTAGCTATAGTTTTTATTCATGTCAGAAAGTATGTCGAAAATATTTGAGAGTCGCTTTTGAGACAATAAAAAATAAAGAAAAATGTTCAAGGATACTTTGAAATATCTTCGTATCGCATTCCTGAAAAATGCTGGAATGAAATGGCAAGTTTGGTATTCATCCGACTTTCTTTTTCTTCACGGACAGACACATACATACACAAACGCACGTGCAAGCGGATCCTTCTAGGTGGGACGGGGGAAGAGTTCCATGGGACTTCAAAAATATGAACTTCTGCTAAAATCTCAATACTTTTTCACCTATCTTAGGAAAGTGGTAGGAAAAGCATAAATGTATTGTTAATATCTTGATTATGTTCAGTGAAAATCCAATCACAGCATTTTAGTCAACTATTATCACGTGGTAGGAATTCCTGGAGAAATACTTCGGTAGCCCACTATGCTGAGTTCATCGAAACTTCTGTTCCTGTTCAATCTGCCATAGAAATTTTCGAACAGGGTATTCTGTTCTCCAATTTTATCCAGCATTTACTCAATAAGAACTCTCTTTTTGCTCATTGCTTTCTAACGAGAATGGACCCCGTTTACAAGTGTTCATACGGTTTTTCAGTGTGGGCAATTGTGTTTCAAATAGCCTTCTAATTTCCCTATCACATAATATGTGCTTACTACCATTGTAGTTGTAACTGTATGAGAACGTAAGGAGGTTGCGTGGATATTGTAACTGTTTCGACGGGAGTCTAAGCAGCGGCGGCCGGCACACAAGCAGCCCTTGGGATGGCCGCAGTGTGAAAGAAAACCACTGCATATATACCACCTGTTCTCGAGGTAGACATGCCAATAATCCAATTCCCAAAGTAGCTACAATTTTGTTACTGAAACGCTGAATACGTGAGTGACCCAGACACATATTGCTCTTCTACAGGCTTTTAAGCTCAGCTTGATCAATTGGGGAGCAAAGTCGATTACGAGTAATGAATGTATAATAAGCCAACATTTATGTGACTATAAGCTGCGTCCTGATGATTAATGTTTACAACAGCTATCCTAACACTGCAGATACGTGAAGTGAAGTAGGAAATGGCAAAAGAAATTTGAGAAGGAAACGTATTTGCTAAATATGAGGACTGAGGAAAACTTGGAAAAAACCTTAGTTTGGGAAGAAGATTTAGGATTTAAACGGCGGACCTGTCGTACATGAGCACGTGGCTTAACGACCTCGGCCACCCGGTCAGATGAGTATTGCTCAAATTGTGTTTTAACAATGCCTACTCTCATAAGCGTTCTCACGATACTGTTATCTGAATTTAGCTGATTTTCAAGAAATGCAATTGAAATATTTACCTTTTGTAGTGCGAGGGAGCGGCTAATGAATGGAGAAGTAAACAGACACAACAATGACATCTAGACGGCCTTGACAGATAACATCGGCTTTCTGGTGCATAAGCGATACAACTCTCGCTTCTTCCATGCTGAGAACTTCCAGATATCGATCAGCGGCCACGACGTTTCTCGCGTTGCTTAACTCGATCCACTTTGTTAGTAAAGTTTCTCCCTGTCCAGGGTCAAACCGTGGCGCCGGACAGCGATGCTTCAGGCTCAATTCATCATGCAGTTGTGGCCATATTATGAACACTGGAAGGAAACCTTCACATACTCAATGAGAAGTGTCAACATGTGTCTCATTGAGTATGTATATATATATATATATATATATATATATATATATATATATATGTTGACACTTCTCATTGAGTATGTATATATATTAGTATTATATACTCTTAGCTTTTATGCAGTTTTTCTTTATAGGTAGTGACTATTTACTTCAAGAGCCAGGCTTTCAATATTAATCAAAGCAATTCACACTTCACATCATGTGATCAAATCTTGGTTGATTATTACAAGAGACTCTAAGTTTGTCGATAAAGTTATGAACGCAATGAACGAATTTATCTGGTTTAGCGAAATAAAATTGAAACAATAATTCAAAATTCTATGCCAATACAATAAAAATACAATACAATAAAAATATAGAACGAGTGTATGGAATCAATGCAATTATTTCTGTAATGAACGGAAATACGAACTCTTGGCAGAAACTTCATTTTTAAGATATTGTTTCCGTTCTAAAAGATTGGGCAATGAACATGAGAAAAAACAATGGTAAAGAATACAAATAGTACACATTGAAAACGATGAGGAACGTAGTATTATGCATGTAATTTCTGGATTTCGTTTTCCCCAGCAGTATTGAGTAAGTCGAACTGCACTAATCGTAATGGATATATTTTAGGTTATCCTTAGAGAATTTCACATTTTCTGATCAAATCTTTGCGATATAGTACTTAAATTCATATTTTATTTATGAAACAGTCCAAATAAGTATTTAACGGTCTGACCTTCCTCTCTCGCTCCACTCGAGAATTTGTCTGTTAGGTCTTATGGTATTACTTGTGATAATTTGAAAGCTGTCAATGCAACATTTGAGTCAAACGTACTCCAGGTTATTTTACGTTTCTTTCACTTTTACTTTTTCACTAACAGCTGCCTGCCCCGAATATGGCCATATCGGCGGCTTTGACCTTTGAAACAACTGTCTAGCATAATCGAATTTTCATTGGGTTTTGTTCCACAAGGCATAAGACAATTGAGGCGTTCTCCTAAGAGTCTATCGACCCATATGCCCTTTTTCTGGAGCTCAGTTTAAATGAACCGCCATAGCTTAATCTACATTGTGAAAACTGAAGTTACTCATTTCTTTCACCATAACAACCAATGTTTTGTTTTAAGAGTGTCTGTGAACTGTAGCTGTGATTTTCATTGTATTATTGACATAATATTTTCAATGATGGATACTGATAATTGCTTCTCAAAAGAAGGCATCTCTCGTGAGGCACAAAAAATAGAACAAGTGGAGTAGCACATAATCGCTAGCTGGTGGACCTATGTATAACAAGACGTTCAAGGCAGTGGAGAAGTTTGTTGCAGAAATGCTTCAGTAAAATGAACCTTGATTCTCAAAACCAAACTTTTTAACAATTTCTATTTGCAAAGTAAGCAACACAGAGGATGCCGCCATAGGTCAGTGTCTCAAGAGATTTGAGCGTGGCATAAGAGGAAACATTGAGTCCAAAATATTTACGCTAATATTCATGGGAATATGTTATTTCTGATGAGGGCAAATATGTCAAATCATGTCGAATTATGCTTCTACGCTCTATAAATTAGGCTCTTTATCAAATGTCTGTTAAATGTACCTGTGTTACCAGAGAAAATTGTCTAGCGCCTCTTTATTTGTGGAAAAGAGAGGCTTCAACAGGCCTCAAGTCATAAGCTGTACGACAACATGTTGGACCAATTAAAAACTCATCTCAACACAATGTCGAGTAAAACAATGCATTACTCACAACATAAGTCTGAACTGAAATATTTTGAAGACTCTAAATTTATATCGAAAAGCCGTATAAGCAGTTCCAAAAATATAACAAGGAAAATATAACAAAGAGTAAAAATGTCTTATAAAACATATTTTCAGTACCTTAAGTCACTGAATATATGTAGCTTCAGTACCCCAAAAATTGACGTCTAAATTTTCTACCGAGTAGGACCAGAGTCTAATCCTTGATCCCAAAAACCTACCGTTTTATGGAAGGGAAGGCAAACAAACGAGTTAATTCTGTTATTTCATTCTTTGACTTTTAATAAAGCAGATAAGTAGTAGCATTCCCTCAGCAATTTTTCTGTCCAATGCATGTGTGGGGAGGGGGTAGAATAAAAACATTAACATGGTCATGTTTGGTATCCGGTTAACGGTTCCCAAACAGAGGACATTCTTTCAACTAGTGCGACCGGAATTTCGAACTTGTGAAATATACTGTAAAGAAAAAGGCAGTAATTGGTACTACTAAATCTTATTTGAAGAAGGATGCAATGTCCTATTAACCCAATATCTTTCAATGTCTCAATGGATGGGCTATTATTAAGAACTGGACAGAAACATCGAAGTCTCTACTCTTAAAAAGGATACCACGACAAAGAATGAAATCTTCCACAGAAGCGTGTCCGAAAGCACTTTTCTGAAAATAGCAATGTTGCATTTATGACAAAGTTCGGGGGAGGGGCTACTATGCACCTCGACGTATAGAAGGTATTTTGTGTCTATCAGTGATAAATTTATGGGGTGGCCCGGGGGGGGGGGATCTCCCCCGAAATTGTAACATCCTCCCGTCCACTTACGAACCGAGAAAATTTAGTGCATGAAATTCAGAGTGTTTTAGAGCAAACTATTTTAAAAATACCTGACAAAATCCACGCTATACACAAGGACGGTGCGGACTTATAAGTTTAGCAGAAGGTATCTTGTTAGAAATTAGAGTTACAATTTCATTGAGTGTTTAGTGATTTTGGACGATACATTAAATGCTATTTGAAATTAAGGTAAAGTTTTGTAAAAACAATCGCTGAGAATTTTCAACCCGTTATACTTGTTTCTGGAACAATTAAGACCCATTGGTTGCCTTAGTGATTGCGATGATCATAGTGCGAAAAATACAGCACTATGACTTTATGACAAGGTACGGAGGGGGGAAAATAAAGCACTATGACTTTATGACAAGGTACGGAGGGGGAACTTGGCATCTCAACCTGTGGAAGATCTTTTGCACATATGTCCCTACTGAGGACTCCCCGGGAAGGTGAGGTAAGGTGAGACGATACAAAGGGGGCCGGACCTGGGGAGAGACGCAACAGAAGGCAGGGTCCATAATAGCTACGATTGAAAGTCCCCGGTGGTGGCTCGTACACCCAGCTACCCTCTCCTTTGGGTTGGGGAGCCCGGGACTTGGAGACCTCCCCCGATCCGGAGGATGAGGATTTGCTGAGAGCAAACTCACCGGGCATGAACGCCGACACCGACACCGACACTTAGAACCCTGAAATCGCCAACCAGGATGAAAGCTGAAGTGAAATGGACAGGAAATTCAAGGGATGTAACTATCCTTCCCAGTATTCACCTATCGACCCGAAGAAACCTTCGAAAAAGAAAACCATGCCTCAGGAAGGTCGGTCACAGGAATAGAACCCATGAGTTTCTCAAGCGGGACACAAATGCTACCGCCCAAGCCATTCCGCTGGGACTAAAGTTCAATGTTTAATGTGACACGACAATGTGAAGCAAGAACCGGAGTGATAGAAAAGAAGAAAGTTACCAGAGCAGATTTACAACAGCGACAGGTGGGCATGCCGCAGCCCTTCACCGCTTGACTTCGCCCCGCCTGCTATTCACCCGTGCCTATGTCTATATTACTGCAGTTGTTAAACAAGATCCTGCTGATGAGACCTGATACTGCTTTTAAATCATCTTTTAGTTCCCATTACAACAGAGATGCCCCTTATTGCCAGCTCTACAAGATGAAATGAGAAGAAAGAAAAGGCAAAGCAAATACATTTGCTACGTCACATATTAATAACGTAGCTAAGTCAAAGAACGCGTTTAATAGAAAAAGAAACTTTTTGACACGCTTGTAGAAAGCCACGAGTTTATTGAAGTGTTCTGCGTAATATGACATTTTATATTACGGAAAAATAAACGTTGCGGAAAAGCTATTGGAAGTATTTGAAACTCAGGTATGTGGAATAATGAAACATAAAATGAGATAATAAGTAATGAAGATGAGCCGAGAAACGGCAATGTTGAAACTAAACAGTTAGAGCAACAAATCGTTCGGGGCAGTGGATGAGAAAAGGCCACTTGCTAGTAGGTGTGTCTGAAGAAATCTTAAATATGAAAAAGATTCAGGTCAATTTAACAATAAAATACTATGAGTATTAATAAACAAAGTTTATGTGCAGAGATTAAGAAGAGAACGAAAACAGGGAAAAATGGAATTACAATGAAGAACTTACTCATTACCAGAGTTATGATTGCTGCAGGCAGAATAATATTACATCATCAAAGAAAGAATCAGAAATTATGTGCATAGTGCACAAGAATTATTAAAACAGCAGTTGTAATCTTAAAGGCTGTCACAATCATCAACTTGATTTGTTTAAACCACTTGTTTATATTATGAATGTCTTCTCTTATGCAGCTGTATACAACATTTAGTTATTTTAGCTCAGTCTGAAATGTTTGGTATTTAGGATAGAAATCAATTCTCGTTGATTAAGCACACTGTTTCTACATTCATTAATCTCGTAAACAGCATGTGAATTTTTTTTTCGAGCCTTTCCAAATATATAAGAAATCGTTTATGCACAACTTTCTTATAGGAATCCGTTGTTTGTGTGGTGAATTTTTTGTGCTAAATTGATGCTTAATTTTTAACATTCATTTGAGAACAGTGTGAAAAATACTTGCTCTCATATATTAAAAAGCAGAGGTAAATGCTCAGAATTCACTGACTATATACTAGAAACTTTCATCAGTGAAGAATGTCTGGGCAAGATTTGGCGCCTCAATCAAAAGAACGACATACGGATGTGAAGCATCCATTCCAAACTAAACGGGACGTTTTCCACAGCAGATCAAATGTTTATTTTTTCAAACTTCGTAAACATTGTATTGAAAAGCAAAATGAAAAGAAATTAAAACCAAAACAAAGAGTGAAATAAATAAATTAAAAAAGTATAATCAATGAGAGGTTAAGCAGCAACCTCTTAAGTAACGCTAGTAGGGTGTAAAGAAAAACTGACAATGCAATTGATTGCCAGGTAGCTCGGACCCAACTCGGCGTATCCTTAGGGTAGCTCCCACGGTCCTCCGGCGCTTTTAGTGGCTCCCGCATGGCACTCAGGATAACCGCGCTGGCAATATGTGTGTAAGGAAGTCTCATAGAAATGGACATTAGACCTATTACATTATAAATTTAGGTTTAGCATTTTAGTTGTTGTAATTTAAAAATATATATTTGCTTGCGCGCGCACGCGCGCGCGCGCGCGCGTTTGTGTGTGTGTGTGTGTGTGTGTGTGTGTGTGTGTGTGTGTGTGTGTGTGTGTGTGTGTGTGTGTGTGTGTGTGTGTGTGTGTGTGTGTGTGTGTGCTGAGGATAAGTGTTCAATCTCTCAATAATAAAAACATCCAGCTAATTTTATACATATTACCTTTCAACGATATATCACCTGTCACAGAAATTTCAAAGCAGGTTTCGGCATGAAAGGTTCGGTACTTTCTTATTCATAAACATGGGTTCTCAGAAAGAATAGCTATCAAAATTGTTGCTAACGTATGGTTACATCGGGAACTGCCTTCATTAATGTTCTTTTGTGTATTGGTCTCCTTTGTCCTAGTTGATAACAAATAGCAGTATAATAAAATGCCCTATTTCTGTTCTACGAGCATGTGCACTGATTTAGAAGAGAAACATATGTTCCTCATTAAACAGGATGTTATTCCATGTTGCTATAGTTCACTGTGCACATTTAAAAATGTCCTCTCAGCACCTGTACGCAACTGAGATCAGGACTGTGAGATTTCCATTGTTGCGACACTTAAATGCATTCAGAAACTCTTGAAAATTATATCTATTGTTCCAAATTTGAAAATACATGAGGGGAAATGCTTTACGTTATATTTTTAAGATTATTCGATACAAAAAAGGTAAATGGTGCATCTTAAGCGCACACAAAATGAATTTAGTAAAATGCACTGTTTGGGAGAATCTCTTAATTTCTTATCGTCTTACGGGGGTCCTAAAGGGCGTGAAGAATAACTACTGACCAATGTGACCAATGAATAGTTGAACAGTTGTAATCCATGGCTAGAAGCGTGGCTCTATATGAGAAGAAGGAAAGGTGATGATGGGAGAAGGGTAGACTCACCTGTTATGAAAAGCTTCAGCATAGCATTTTCTTTAGATTTACTCGTATCTGCAAATTCTTAATGCCTGTTGTGGAAATTGTTGCCCATATTGCTTGAAATAAGCAGTATTTATTGAGATAAACGATTCTGTGTTATAAGGAAAACTAATTTTGTCCTCAGAATCACAAAAACAATTAATTAAAATTCATATCGAAATAGTTCTAAACATGATTATCTATTACATTATATTATAGTACAGTTTATGCTTCGGAGTGAAAGGTTTTCTTGCAATACATATGCAGGAAACCCTCTGCCTTGGGTGGCATTAAAATTTAATTACATTTCTGTGAATTTGCAGTTTGTCAAACTGTGTTACCAGCTTCCCATAGACAAATCTGATCATGTGTAGCTTCTGATGTATACTGCATGCTGTGAATCAAACAACAGTCGAGCTAATGAGTAACGATCTAAGTGAGCCACCATAAATAATCAATACTTTCCTTTCAGGCTAACGTATCATTAGTTATAAGAATGTCCAGCCAGTAGCATGAACACCGCTGTCATTGGAGAGGGTAAAGGGAGGGAAAGAAGGGGAAGCTACGAAGACCTCGTTAAATGATAATGCATTTTACTAAATTCGTTTTCTGTACATTCGTAAACATTTTGCAAATGGGTCGCTGACGAACAATTGCTTCAATTACGATATGAATTTTACTGTTCTTTAACATCCTTTATATCCAGAAAATCGCTGAAATGGAAAGTACAGGAAAAATATAAATTCAAAATGTAGAACTAGTTTAAAAATAAAATTCATACTACTAACTAGTTTGAGCACTTACTGCTATTCATTTAAACATTTCCGTATTTTAAGCGATCCATTTCGGTAACTGGTTGTGTTGCATAAGACATCATAGTTAGACACATCGATCTGCTTTTCAAACACTTAAATAACATTTGTATTATTAGGATTACCTTATTCAGACTATTTATGGCTAATACTGATCACAATTAACAGAAAGTAATTGGAAAGGTAACCTTCTGTGTAAATAATGTTGGTGAAAACAAACGGTAGTTCGTACATAACTACATGCAACTGTTGCACATCAGATTTTCACTGAACCTACGTCTATGAAATTTTGACGTGCTGATTCTACAAAAGACATCCTTTGTTGTATCATTGTAGCATTGTGTTAACAATTTTGTTGTAGATTAGCAGGGTGTAGGAAAAAACAGTCGGCCGCTGCAGCAGACGAAGACATTTGTGAAGAGAAATGGTCTAGGACAGTTGGGTGAAGTAGAAAAGCCTAATTTTGATAAACGGGCCGTGTGGGCCCGCCACTGATATGTGGACGACGTGCTGTAAAGTGTTTGTCGAATTGAATATAATGAAGGGTTTCCGAACGAGATGCCCTATAAATTACACGCAAATTGGTGCACGCGCGCACTCTGGTGGCGTTTTGTTTCGCCCGTAAATAACTCAGGTAGATCGTTAAAGTCCAGGGATCTGCATCGCGGAGGCTAGACACGGAAATAATTTCCCTTGTTTCACTCGTAAATTCCTTTTAGCCTGAGGTATCTTCCTACGCGTTTAGTTTGTTACAATGAGGTCAACCTCTGCTCCTGTGTTTTACTACTGCAGTAGATGTGCGCTTTCAAATGAAATATCTCAATGGAAATGACTCTGTAGACATAATAAGCAATTTACGTTACAAGAATTGTTGGAAAACTCTTACAGATGAGTTGGGCAAACTGTAGCTGAAGCACTAATGTTGCAACGAATCGGTAAAACGTCTGTAGTTCTGCAGTTGTAGTGCACGATAGTTTTAATTCATACTCTGTATAAATAGGTATTAAAACACATAATGTTGAAGTTGGATAAACATGGTATTTCTGGGCCATATTTGAAGGAACAGTTGACAAACTGAATGTACCAACTTTAAAATTTGACTATCGCATTATTACTATGTCCAGCTACTTTTGACCCATGAGAAAGAGGTGAATGTAACGGAGAGAAACACCTCGCTCACTGCTACCCGGTATGAGTCTATTGTGGACAATTACCCCTCGCGAGGAAGAGATAGCAGAAAGGGAAACCTCAGGCCAGCAAAGAGCGGGGACCGAGCAAAGCCACAGAGACGCGCAGAAATCCCTAACAGTTATACACGTAGGCACTCCGCACATCACCGCAGCTCCTCACCCTCATCCAGAGAGAGGGGACGAAGCATCCCTAGCGGCCTGAGCGGCTGCTAACGAGCTCTTATCGGTGGAAGAAAAGAAAGGCAACTGCACTAGTCACCGCAGGGCAGTTTACCCGCTATGCTGTGTATGAACCCACCACCACGGGCTACAACCTCGCGTCAGTGGTGTTTCATGAATAAGATATTCATATAGCGGAAAATGAACTTTTTAATGAGTTTAAAAAAACAAGCAATAAAAGTCACGAAAAAGAGACGTTCATTTTAATTATATAATGGTGGAATACAAAGCACATTCCATATCAAGATATGACTTTGTTAGAAGCGTAGCTTTTAAAATTTACGTCTTTAGATTTCATCATTTGAGAAGTGGCTCTGCATTAAGGAATAATAGCCCTGACAGTACTAAGTCTGCTTAAAATGGGAAGGAAGATATTTGTACCTGTATTTACCTGGTCCCATTCATGTACATAAGAGGATGCATTGGGGATGAAATCATGCATCAAAGAAGTTATTGGGACCGACTTCATGAAACCCGACCTGAGCACCGTGCAAATGTTACCAACTGAGTCACCCGCTTGGTACTTATGACCCATATGACGTTACAAAACAACCTGTTTCGACCAATCATGACTGCTTATCCCATATTTTTATCAGCACCTTAGCATTTCTCTTTTACTATCATCTTCCTAGCATCTGTTAATCTGTTGATTTTTAGATACGCTACTTCTTTTCGCACCTTTTTCGAAGCGCTGTTATTTTCCAAACATATGACGATGAGTTTCCATAGCCTCTATATATTTTGCATTTTCTTACGAGGGCTTACAAAGAAACCGTCTCAGTGCAGAAGGGGAAACGATAGTCAGCTACTTATATCACAGCCAGTTTTTCATTAGTTCAAGTGAGAACGGGACAAACAAAACGGAGAATCGCTCATGTTCAAACATTTATAAAACACAAGCAAACTAAGCTTCATCCCAGAAGAACTTGAATAAATAATAGTAAATATTTTTAAAATTGGACTAATGCAACAGAAATACCCAAACTGCATATTTTTGTGAATCCTAATGATTTTTATTTTTTCTTTACATCTCGTATAACTTCATATTAGTACTATCTATTATGGTAAAAGAACAAAAATAATCTAATGCAAAATGTACGTCCAATTTCATTGTTCATACCACTGAATCAAAACCTAATATTTTAATAAAAGTTGTTAAAATAACGAACACGTTTTCTATTTATGTAAAGCGCATTTGCATTGGCAGGGAAGAAGTTAGTAAAAGCTTTCACCTTGCATGTTGAGGTATACCAATTTTGGCATTTCTCAACTTTTTAATTTTCCTGTTCATACAAGCATGCGCGCATACGAATACAGTTGTCTTTTCCAAAAATGATTCTGACCAAAATGTTTGCTTCCTATAAAGTGAGAGTCGTGAATGCATTCCTCTACCACCCGCACAGCAATATTTTGAGCTTTGGATCAGGCTCGTTATTAATAGATAAAACACCCCATATGTTTGATCCTCAAGTTGGCCATGGCAGGTGCCCTTAGAATACAATAAAAATGCTCATTAAGTAGTACAGGAGTATTTTGCAAGCCAGGTATGAAACATGATGACAATTATTGTTACCTGTTGCAGACGACGGGCTGTCTGTACGACCACATTCGATGGGGAGAGGCGTTCGTCGTGGTGTACAGCGTATGTGACAGGAATTCCTTCAATGACGCACACGACCTCTTGGACAAATTGGGCAAATTGAAACTGCCATCCTACTTCACAACACTACTCCTGGGCAACAAGAGGGACTTGGATCATTCCAGGTGAGTTTGTAATATTAATTATTACATAGAGCTTTCCTTTAGAATTATATAGAAACTTCAATAGATGTGCAAGATTAATATACTGTATGTAAAATTATAGGTTTGCAACTTCTCCAGTATCCATCCATCCGGCTATCTATCCATCCGTCTATCCTTCCATTTGTCCATTTATCCATCCGTCTATCCTTCTACCCAACTATTAATCCATCCACCCATCCTTCTGTCCATAAATCTATCCATCCGTCTACCTATCCATCTATCCATCCATCTATTCATCTACCCATGTATCCATCCATCTATCCATGCATCCATTAACCCATCCGTCCATCCGTACGTCCGTCCGTCCATCCGTCCATCCATCCGTCCATCCATCCGTCCGTCCATCCGTCCAACCGTCCGTCCATCCGTCCGTCCGTCCATCCGACCGTCCGTCCATCCATCCGTCCGTCCGTCCATCTATCTTTGAGAGTTGAAGTACGCGTATTCCTTTTTATCTACAACAATTGCAATCAATATCTTCTAAAACTTTCAGTTCTAAAATTTCAATCGTATTGCAGCAATACGATAATATTGTGTAATAGTATAGTAGGCACAAATTATGTAATTATGTTCCCGTCAGGACAGAAAGGTAGGGGGGGGGGGGGAAGATGCGTCTCACTGGATTCGATCCATGTTCAGGGCATCACTCTAGGCCAGCGGTAACACACCTTAACGGGTTCGGCTACTACCGAATACAGAAATTGTTGTGTGTATGGTTAAGTTTCGTTGGCAAACAAAGTACCCAACTATGGCATCGTTGTTACTTCCGTCCACTACTTAATCAAAATCCAATAACAACATATTTTCTGCAGGTGCACTGAAGTTAAATTTGCAATGTTTGCCCATTCATGTAGAAGGTTGGCTGAAATATTGTTTTTTAAAACTTCAAGGTGAGCTACAAGGTGACATGGCTGCAATGTCCTCTGAACAGCAAGGCAAGCATATGACTAATTTAATCCTCATATGCAGGTAGACCTGAGAATTAGGTGACCCTTCGCGCACGTCTCTCCGAAGTTGGGTATTTACTTTCATGAGAGTATATTTTACACAATCATTTTTATACTACACTAAATGAAATAAATAATTCTAAAATGGTCAGCTGTCCTATTTCTAAATTTATAATAATTTTGTACACTATTACACTTTACTGTCAAATATCCTTTCACTATGCATTTTTTATTCTTTATTATTCCTTCTTAAAATTGCCACTCGCTCGCTTTTGTTGGTAGGCAGAGAACAGCCCGATGTGTGTCAACAGATGCAAGTGTCTTTATGACACTCCTAACATAGGACAGCTATCCAACTACTAGATCTACTCTTTAAAAAGTTCTGGTATGTTGTAACCCCTGGCATCTCCACCCGTTATTCTTAATTTATTTTGTGACTAATGACACAAAAACATTTGAAATATATGTGCATTTTAAAGCTATCTACTTTATTGTGTATCTAGTGCCTTACATTTACAAGTTACAGATTACTATGAGTATACAAAATTCATTCTAAATGATGAGGATTTAACAGATTGTTCCAGAAAATTCAACATATGCATTTTATTAGCCCTGTAAATATTTTAGATAAATCTGTGCTCTTTTGATCTACATCTTTAGCCATTTTTTTCACAAATCAAAGTTAGTAAAAAGTGTCGATACAAAAGATACATGGAGTGGAGTGATTTCCTTTAAAAACCTTAGTGACACGTCCTTGAAAGTCACTGAACTTAACCGCGAAATTTGGTATGTATGCCATTTTTCTTCGTTTAGTTATGTCACAGTAAAATATCTGTATCGAATTTTTCATAGGAATTCAATATTTGCTTTACGTACTGCAATTAAATGTCAGAGAAATGGTAATTATGAGTATATTACACAAAATACATTTGAAAGTTGTTTACACAAACTCTATGAGCAATTTTGTGCACAAATAATTTCTGTTTTTGACAAACAAAAGTAATAAATGGAAAATCATAAAATTTAAAATGCCTGAAGTTCCTTTGAAATAACGGTGAACATTTATATAACAAATTTATTTTCACAACTTCAAAAGTTACAACACTAGAATTTTGCATAGTGCAGTCATTTAGCACAGGGATTACACAAAAAATCTGATGTGTTGCACTCACATGACTTTCTCTACTCTTGTACTAACCGTTCTTACAAACTCTTAGTCCTATATCTTCTTCGTATTAGTTGAGATAAAAATTTGTACAAATTATCTTATTACTTATTTCCTTGGAGGTGCAAGCGGAATATAAGAATACAGTAGGCTTTGTGCGATAGTCAAATCTTTTAAAGCTTTGAGATTCCGTTCTCTTTGATAGCTTAACATATAAAAGAATGAACAACGATGATCCATTTCACGAAAGTTGAAATGTCTTCGTGTCGCATCCTTGAAAGACATTGAACTTAATTTTTTCAAAACTGGCACACAAAACAAGGAATATCTCCGAAATGGTTCACTCTACAAAAAATGTATTGGGACATAAATTGTTTATTTTAGCAAGATCTACATTTCTTGTACAGTAAAATTTTATCTATCTCTTAGGGTTTACGAGTTATTCAAAACTCATGCAGACTAAACAGGACTACATAGGCTATGGCCAGAAAATTCAAAATATACATCTCAATTGTCATAAAAATATCTCAAATATATGGCATTTTAATCAAAAACGTTAGAGCCATTTTCAAGAAAATAAAAATGTTAGAAAAATTTTCCATGTAAAGGGTAGTTTAGGGTTGGGCTATTTTCTTCAATATCTTCATGTCGCATCCTTGAAAGACATTGAACTTAAATGCCAACTTTGGTCTTTAACCGACTTTTCGTTCTTTAGTTATGCTGTCCACAGACTGACAGACACACAGACTGACACACAGACTGACAAACACACGGACCTTTTTCCAAAAATGCATTTTTTTTAATTCAGGGGCCTCAAAACATATATTTCCGGTGAAATCTCGACATCGAACTTTTGGGTGGAATACAATACTTCCCCTACTTACCAGTAGAGAAAGTAAAAATCAGAAATATTGGTCTCAAATCGTGCATTTTGAATATTTTGCCCAAGTCTACCTTTAGAAAACCTGATTATATATTTTAATGATTTATAATTATGATTTTTTTCGCCAGTGTTATATATTTTCATTCATATAAAACATGAAAGTGTGAATTTAAGACTCAATAGACAGTACACATCTAGCTGCTTTTATGTATGAAATAACATTGTAGATGTAATGCATTGAACTTCCAATACGTACTAACGAGGTTATAATATCAATACACGCATAATTTCATATTATAATTGACACTATGTGTTCACACTGTATTTTTACGCGTGGCCATAGATATGAAAAAATCTTATGTGTTGCACTCACATGACTTTCTCTACTCTTGCACTAACCATTCTTACAAACTCCTATTCCTATATCTTTTTCATGTTAGTTGAGACAAACATGTGCAGAAATTATTTCATTGCTTAGTTGCTTGGAAGTGCAAGAGGAATATGGGGATGCAGTAGGCTTTCAGCGATAGTCAAATCTTTTAAAGGTTTCAAATCAGTTCCCTTTGCATGACTAACATATAAAAGTGAATAACGATGTTCCATTTGACGAAAGTTTTAAGATTTCCAAAACCCACACATTCTTAAAAGATGTTGAAGTTAAATACCAATTTTGGTTTTTAACCGAGCTTTCGTTTTTGAGTTATACTGTCCACAGACTGACACACCACACACACACACACACACACACACACACACACACACACACACACACACACACACACACACACACACACACACACACACACACACACACACACACACACGGACCTTTTTCTAAAACGGCTTTTTTGGATTCAGGGGGCCTCAAAACATATTTCCGGTGAAATCCCGGCATCGAATTTTTGGTGGAATAAAATATTTCCTCTACTATACACAGTAGAGGAAGTAAAAAGACTATTGATTTATGATTTGTACCGGAAACAGAAAAAAAAGTGCATTTCCACATTGTTCTGAACTTGAGTCTGGGAATGTTTTTATTTTCTGGGAAGGTTTCAAGTATTTGTGGCATAGAATCCTAGTAATACAAGCTAGCCCATTGTCAATTCAATAATGTCAGTGAAAAGTAATGACCTAGCTAGGAAGTGAGCCCAATAATAAGTAGGCGCCCTACTGATCAGTACAGCGATTGTCTTTGTGCTTTGTATCTGGTTTACAACAAGCAAGAAAATGTGCCAGTGTGGAAAAAGAGAAAGGTGGAACATAGGTTACAAGATTCGAAGTCACGCCATTTCGAGTGAAATTCGTAAAGTCTGCGGAACATAACCGAGAGGATGACAAAGTGCAATTATGTTTGCGGAGTGCTCGAGGAGCGGTGTTCTTTGTGTTTGTGTTTCTGATAACATACAGCTGTCGCTTTCTACTCGCCTACAGTGCTTTACTATACAGGTTCTATGTTCATCAGAACTCATCTACAGGTGTAGGGCCATTTTAACCCCATAAACATACTCCAATTCAAGTTTTGGATAGTCTCGCTTGACTTTTAAGGGATACTCGGAACGGACTCCTTTCCGAAACCCCCTTTAACTGGCATCGTACCAAATCAAACCCACAACCTTAGCGCAGACCTAACTGCTAAGGTAGCGTGGAGAGAAACACCCGGGGACCCCACTGGGTTTCACTGCTTTTCTAAGGTTCATTACATTTGCATAACACTTGGTAGGTTGATTATCCTATTACAGTACTATAGTTAACCACAAAACTAGGAGTAATTTGATTTGTAAGTTTCAAATTTGGAGGACATTTTATAAACATCTGATGTGTTGCACTCACATGACTTTCTCCACTCTTGTGCTAACCATTCTTACAAACTCTTATTCCTATAACTTCGTGTTGGTTGAGATAAGTATTTGTACAAATTATCTTATTGCTTATTCCCTTGTAGGTGCAAGAGGAATATTAGAATACAGTAGGTTTTGAGCGAGTCATATCTTTTAAAGCTTTGAGATCCCGTTCTCTTTGCACGCTTAACATATAAAAAATCTGATGTGATGCACTCACATGACTTTCTCTACTCTTGTACTAACCAATCTTACAAACTCTTATTCCTATATCGTCTTCGTGTTAGTTAAGATAAACATTTGTACATAATTATCTTATTCCTTACTTCCTTGTAGTTGAAAGGGGAATATTACAATACAGAAGGCTTTGTGCGATAGTCAAATCTTTTAAAGCTTTGGGATGCCGTTCGCATCGCAGCTATTTATGGATTTTTTATGACTCTGTAGTGCCCCTTTGCTTTAGCTTTAACATAAAAACACCACAAGTTGACATGAACTGGACATCTCACATGTTTTGGATTTTCTTCAGTGGTCGTGTAGTGTGAAAGAGTGACATAAATATGTTGTTTCATCGTGTTTACATCAGGAGTATTTGTTGTAATGGTAGCTCTGTAATAAAATGTTAACGCATGTACAGAAGTACACTTAAGACATGACCAATGACCTTGCTAGGATCTGCGCGAGAGACGTTACGCAAACTGTTGGTGGCGGTAACGTCTCTTTTATAAACAAGAGACAGCTGATAATGCAGGCGAGCGCTGTATTTAAGCACGCATTCCCGCGATGTTTACTGCACGGAAGTCGGGGAGGTACTATTCTGACACCCCTGTGGTCTTATAAATACAAAACTAAACTCGACCATAAACCATTGCGCAACTTTTTGCCATTCGCCACGTCTAAAAAGTACCTCAGTATGGTGCTTTCTTTCACGGTTGCAGCGTCGTAGCCGAGTGGTTAGACCATTCGCTTCTCACCAAAGCAGTCCGGGTTCGATCCCAAGTAATCGCATGTGGGATTCGTGGTGGATGAAGTGGCGCCGGGGGGGGGGGGAGTGGTTTCGTCCGGGTTCTCCGGTTTCCCCCGCCATCTCATTTCACCGGTGCTCCATCTTCATTCCATGTATCATCAGTGTCACCGCCTGCGGTGCCGTAGTAGTAAAAGCGGGCGTTAAACACTACAAAAAAAAAGGTTGTAGTTCCACAACCTCTAAGTTTTATCCTTTAGCTCGCCATTTGCTAAATTTCTTAAGCTGAGCCTATCCTTTTGGATATGTGATTCACACGCCCTTATTTCTCAGTAAGAGTGTAGTAATAAACTTGTACATGTTGAGATATTAAATTATCTTCCAATCACTATATGAGAGACTGCAGTGATGTGTAGTTTGGACTCAAAGGCGGAACGTTTCTATATTATTTCTGTTGCTCTGACTTCCATTGCCTCTTATGTGCCATAAAAATTAATGCTACATTCACCATCTACTTTGTGTCCGTGCCAAACTGAAAATTCTGTAGTATTAAAAGCCTAATATGCATCTGTCCTACATCTCCTTGCGCAATACAGAATTTCGTTCTTTTAGCTTGCATGCACCTCCACTAACTCTGTTAAAACTAAGACCATAGCTTCTTTCTACCATACCTTTTACTCTCACAGCAGCACAAAATCGGTCCATTGCTGCACAGTATGTTCTGCAGTTAATCCCATACCCCTAAACTTATTGACTTTGAGGAAGGAAATCTCAATCATTCAGATTCTTTGCCATGCTGCAGTTTTAAACCAACTTCTATAAGAGCTATAACATTAACATGAAAACGAACGACTGCATTAGTTTTCCATTGTTTCTTTCTACTTGAGCTGAAAAAAAAATTAGATTGAATTTTCTTGACGCTCTCAACCTAGTCTCTAGTATTAAGAAGTCGGGAGAAACTTGAATGTCAGAATGAGCAATCGAAATCCCGAACTTGTGACGTGTTTTCGTTCTCTGCAACCAATAGTGTTAGAACTTATAGCACTGTGTCTTTCTTTTGTCTGTTTCCTGTAGATGACCACCATTCGTTCGTTCGTTCGTTCGTTCCTAACATTGTAAAAATAATTCCAGATTTCTGAATGTCTTTGAGCTGATTGTTAAAATTCCAGCCTGGGATATATTTTTGGAGAATAAAACTTAATTTTAAATAATCTGTTGAACATAAGAATCAAAAACTTCTATTTCATTTCAATAACAGTAAAAATCCTGAAACCAAGGTTTCTCAAGCGTTTTTGTTGGAAATGAAGCAGATTGTAAATTTGGCTACGCCTACAACCAAATGCTTTTTCTTTATTTCTCTCTCTCTCTTCTTTATTTCTTTTCTTTTTCTTTCTTTCTTTCTTTCTTTCTTTCTTTCTTTCTTTCTTTCTTTCTTTCTTTCTTTCCTTCCTTCCTTCCCTCCCTCCTTCCTTTCTTCCTTCCCTCCCTCTCTCCCTCCCTCCTTCCTTCCTTCCTTCCCTCCCTCCCTCCCTCCTTCCTTCCTTCCTTCCTTCCCTCCTTCCTTCCCCCCTCCCTCCTTCCTTCCTTCCCTCCCTCCTTCCTTCCTTCTTTCCTTCCTTCCTTCCCTCCCCTCCCTCCGTCCCTCCCTCCTTCCCTCCCTCCTTCCCTCCCTCCTTCCTTCCCTCCTTCCCTCCTTCCTTCTTACTTTCTTTCTTTGTTTCTGGGGCTGTAATAACCTAGCTGTCGACGGGCACTTAATCCCTAATCATTCACTCTTTCTTTCTTTCTTTCTTACTGTCTTCAAACCCAGTCAATAATTTCCAACGTTTTGGATGTCTTAAGGTTAACAGACGAATGCTTTCTGGATCGTCAACCCAGATGATGGCAATCCTAACTTAATGTTACTTGGTTATCATGATGCTATATTTGTTATAATAAAATGATACTGAGCCAAAAAAATCTTTGTTGATCATGCGAACGCACTCCGCTATTATCTTGAGACAAAGATGGGAAAGCTTCAATACATTAATTTTTCAATCTAAATCACACTGGTGGATTATGTGAAAGAGTGCTATTTCAACATTAAAAAATTTGGTATTGGTTGTCTAAGGAAACAGCATGCAGATGTTGGGTTGTAGAGTGCACAGAAATGTATGACTATGACGGCAACTAACGCCAAATTAATTTCAAATGTTACTGTTACAGGCAAATATGTGTGGATGATGGTCAGGAACTATCTCTGCAATATGGATGTCAGTTCTACGAGGTTAGCGCCGCAGAAAACTTCGCCGGAGTAAGCCTTGCTTTCCAGTCTCTCCTACGGGAGGCACGCTCCGTTCAGCTGCTCCGGTCGTTACCCATCCGGAGAAAACTGGGTGTAAACAGCGTGTCCAAGGTTCTGGGTAACATCTTTGGCAAAAACAACAAGACTGATCGCAAGAAGAGACCGTCCCTTAGTATCTAACATTCCTACAACGTGTCCTAGACATTTGTTGCAAAAAATATTTTGTACTGTAGGCTGAGTGAAAAGATATGTATACCTTTTTGGAGGCTGAACTCTTTTTGTAGGAGTTTTGGTGCTGACAGTCTTCCATGTGTCATTAACTATAATAAGACTGACTATAAAATAAATAAAGACCACTTTAGAATAGCTGAAAATGACCTCTTGGATGAAATCCAAGAGCAGATTTGCAAGAAGACATTTCATTAGCAGATGACATCAAGTTCAATGTCAACTGTTTACAAGAAACTCTCAGCAATGAATAGGGGAAATGAAGATTCTCTATGAGTCTCCCAAAAACGAAATGCAAGAGTTGCATATGAAAGCTTAGCTACTTAATGAAGTGAACTTGTGAATATATCCACAGAGCACTGTATCTATGTTTCAAGTTTTAAGAGCAATTCCGTCCACAATCTCGTGCCATTTACGATGCGCCAAGGTAGTGAATAGAATTCTTAGAAGTTAGGGAAACTATGTCAATTTTCCAGCATTAATTCGCAAACAAATATGCTTTCCATTCGCTACACAGTCACGTACAAATGGTGAGAGATACATAAAGCAAATATTTTCAAGATAAACTGAGAATCGTGTGAAGAATATGTATGCACAAAGTTATACTCGTGTGCATGAACAAATAATTCCTCACCTCGCTTCTTTTTGTGGAAGTATTTATGTGAATTTTTGTGAAACTGTTCCTATGACTCCGTCTCTTTCCATCTTCCAAGTACAGAGATGTAGGTTGTCTTCCCTGAAAGATGTAGAGGATATTCGGGTAATATAGAATACCACTTTTTACTTCCGCCATATTTGAGGTAAAAATATTACAATTTGAATAATTGTGGTTTTAGTGAATAAACCGAACTTCTTTAGAAACTTATCACTTATTTTGAACAAAAAATTATAATTTGTTATTAGTGTTCGATAAAAAGTGGCTAATTGCAGGGCCAATAGGAAGGGTAATATGGAATACTACATAAATTTCCCAATTAATAATTTTTCAAGTAACAAATTTAATAAGAGTTTATTTGTTTCTTGCTACATTTTTTCTCGCATAATAATGCAATGAATTGGATTACAACAATATGAACATAAGCTACGTTATATATTGCTGGTTTTATTATGCATTGAAAAATTTATTTGCAGAAATCGCTAACATAGTCAAGATTTCCAGTTCTTGCGCACTCATTGTGTGGCCACATATTACACATTAGGCACTGGACCCAAACTTTCCCTTTTCTATCTTCTGAAAACATATCACTACAGAAAGTGCACTCTGCATCTCCATCCGAGCGAATATCTTCTCCCCATTACTGTGATGTTTGTTTGGCTTTTCTGCAGAAAAAAAGTTAGATGTATTACTAAAAGCTCTAAAGTTATACATTTTATTCATAAGAATCAATTCGGGTATTGTGAAATACTTGACATTCTATGACAGTATACCATATATTGAAACAAACAGTGTCACTGCACGAAAATAAAATGAAACCGAAGAATCTTTGCAGCACGAATCATAATATTAGTTTACACAATAATATGCACTCAAATATGTTTCATAAACATTTAAAAACTTACCTGCAAAACGTTTTAGATGATAGAAATCAGATAATGATTGACACTCAAACACCATGTGACACAAACCAGGCAGGACTGATTGCAGGGCTCTAAAAGTCACTTCTGATATATTTCTAGTAGACACCACCGGATATCAGCACCTAACAAGCAAGTAGCTTAAGTATTCCATATTACCCAACTATTCCATATTACTGAACTTCCTCTATTTCACAGTAGAATAGGACCTGAAACGTGTAGCCCATTTACCCGCAAAAGGCAGAAACATGAATAGATTGTTATGTTGCAACTGCCCTTCATTACATACCAAAATATTCAGACTTGCTCACTTCAGAATGTCATATTTAACTATATTTGAAAAATACAAGACCTATATAAATACTTTCCAATGAAAAGCATTTAATCTAGAGTTAAACATTTATTACAATGATTTCAAATCTTTTTTTTTTTTTTTTTTTTCCTTGTCTCCGTTAGCAAGTTTATTACTCCTTGTTTTCAGAAATTGTATAAAGTTTAAAACTCAAGAATAATCTACATTTTATAACTCTTACAATATCTACTCGTGTATATTATCTCCAAACGAAACTATGAAACGTTGAAATATTTTATCACTAACACGCATAAGGTACAGTTGAGAAATAAATCATGGAAACGAATTATATTTAAACGCCACTAAAGTGAGGAAACGTCAAAGGCAGTGAGGATATTAATTACAAGGACTTACGTGGTTCATAGAATTTGTCTTGTTTTTGTTATTCAGAGCAAAATCAGGTCTTATCAGTTCCTTTTATTTCGAATTATTGATGTTCAGTTGTCCATTGCCAGTACAGATCACATAATACAGAAACCTCAAAATGTTTTGTGCTGGATGTGGTAGGTATTCACTATAGCAATACAAGTGTACTTCTCACGTATAGTTTATATGCATAACTACATCTAGGAGTACATTTACTGAACTTATGACCAAGTCTGTGATGTCAGATGCCATCTCGGATATTCTATATATAGGGAATTTTCTCACTTAAAGCTAGCGTGTGTCAACAAGGCTAGCAGATCGCATATACCACCTACAGATTTTCTTCTTCTTCCAGTATGAGGACTAACCCCCCCCCCCCCCCGACTTACAAGTCAGCGCCTGGGGTCGGGTGCATGTCCCTGGATCAGAGAGAATATCCAGGATGGATGATCAGCTCACCACCCGGCATGACACTCAGGAAGGAGATAGTTTGAAATTATCGTGAAATGGATGAAAGGAAAGGTGATCATGGAGTAGTTCGTGGAATGAATGGAGAAAACCTACCCAGACGCCGATTTGTCCAGTACAAATTACACATAAGTTCCCTTGGCATCGAAACTGGGTCGCCTTGTGACAGCTGAGCGGTCCAACCACTCGGCCACGGCGCCGCCCACTGATAAATTATTAGCTTTGCCTTCTAATTAACCATGCATTTAATTACAATATGTCATAGACGTTTATGTTTACGTTTCTTATCCTCGGTCCTAATATTCAATTTGTCATTTTCAACTTGCATAAACGAATAGATTTATTTTCACTGCTAGTGAAATAAGTGCATCATTTCGTTATGTAATGCCAAATTTCACAATCTCAATTTTTCTAACCAGAGCTAAAGATTCTTTTATATGTTAAATGTGGATTATTCTTGAGGTGGAAAAACTGAAAAGAAAAAAATTTGAAGATTTCTACATAAAAATCTAGAAACATCGTGCTATGTATTCACCAGCTCTGTGGAATAAAAATAAACATGGCTTTGAACAGTGAACGCTTGTGCCTTAGTGAACGAGCAAACATTATGGAAGTGTTAGCGAAAACCCAAGGTTTCGCTTTTGTGTAATCATGATCTCATAATTATTACTATTAGTGTATAGTGATATTGCAGTGCACATCATCAGAGATGTGTAGCGATTTATATTTTTGTACATAGATATGCTTACGGTGGCCATTTACTACTTATAGAAAAATCTGTGGAATGTGAGGTTAATTCAGCACGCACAACTTTGAACAGCTTTCAAAAATGGCCTTCTTGTGCTGACCTAGGGAGATAAGTATGCTTAATGTTTTGTTTTTATTATACTTCAATAAAGTAATTTTAATTTATTTTTATTCATGAGCAACTGTGTTTTAATTTGTTGAAAAGCTCTTTTTCCTTATGCTTCTTGATAAAGTCTCACATAATCCCAGCGGTTTCCATTGCTTCCTGTCCCAGATTCACTTGTGAGAAAATGTGCAGCAGAAACCCAGTACACAGTGATCCAGACTGTCGAACATTTTGAACATTTGGGCATGCGATGAATGGAACACTCCTCCAGATGTATATACACAGAAACATTTTCAGACACTATGGATGTCTTAAACAAGTAATATGAGACAGGAGACGAATGGCCTGTTTGTTCAAATTTCGGCTATAAGTTTCTAAAGTACCAGTACCCCATTGGCAATACCAACCATTCGAGTGTGCAACACACAAAAATGGAGGGATGTTCTAGAGCGTATCTCTCTCGCCCAATGATTATGGCATTGGCGTTTGAGTATACCGAGCGGAATGGCTCAGGTAGTAAGGTCTGTGGCCCGCATTCGGGAGATCGTGGGTTCGATCCCCGTGGTCTACCTTCCAAACCCATGGGATTTTTCTGTTTTCCCGGGTGGCCAAGCGAATGCTGGGAAGGATTTCCATATCCTCCGAATTTCCTGTCTCTCCACTTCGTTACATTAATCATTTCACCCTTCATTTCTTTAGGTTTCTTTCAGAGTGTGAAGCGTCGGCGAGCGTCGCAGCAGCACGGCCGGGGAAACAAACGCCCTCTGGAAATTTCGTCCTCCGGATTGGAAGGTGAGCGTATTGGTTTCCGGCCCCACATGAGTTCGTTCGTACAAACCCAAGGGGGGGGGGGGGGGAGAGGAGTCAGTTTCCGAGTACCGCGCCGAGGAGCTTCTAACTGAAAAAATGGGGTGTATATCAGTTGCGCCCCAAAGGATTAAAAATTAATCAATTGTGCCCGAACGCCTTCAAGGTAATCACATCAGTTGCGCCCGGCGGTTTGTTGTGGCGCACGGAATCGTTTTTACAAAACTTTTATAGACTTAGGACCTTCTTACTCGCAAGTATGGGCTGATTCCGTTTGACACAAGCAAGAGGAATTCAGAGATTTTCACTAATCAAGCGATATATCGATTACATTATTATTCAATTGTCATTTTTTACTTAAATGTTGGAGAAATTTAGTTGGTTATGTTGGCAAGTGATACATCGATTGCGCGATTGTCATTTGTCACGTAGATGTAAACAGATCATTCCTACTGTCTACTTACTCCACGTCTGTAATTTGTACACGTTGGATCGTAACGTTCCACTTGAGCATATGATCAGTGAAAACGGCAAAGGTTTAGCAGTTGTAAATGGATTTAAATTTAGAAAACTTCGGGAAATACAGCGTGGAGGTGCACAGTTAAAAATTGTAAATCTAGAATTTACCTAAATGAAACAGCAACAAATGTGTTATTCAGCAATAAATTGATCGTAATCATGAGGTGAGTGTTAATATAACCAGACAGATTGTTTCCAACAGTGTTAAGAGGAAAGCATTGGATGATTATCTCAAAGGCCATTAAAGCTTATAAGGTCCGAAGTTTCAAACACGAAAGTAGTTATTGATAGCGTAGATGTTTCTAGAATTAGGCAAAGTATTTATCGTTCTAAGAGATCTATTCGTCCACCATTTCCCAAGAATATTAATGAGGTACATAAAGCGTTGCAAGAAATGTCTATTTTAAGTAACAATGGTGAAAACCTCCTTGCAGTTAATGACAACGTTTTAAATATAGTGTGTTTACCACTAAAAAGAATTTACAATGTCTTTGTGAAGGAGATACAATTTTTGTAGACGGTACTTTTGACTTTTATTGTAAATTTTTTATCAGGTTTTTAAGTTACAT
Organism: Tenodera sinensis; assembly: GCA_030765045.1. NCBI lineage: Eukaryota > Metazoa > Arthropoda > Insecta > Mantodea > Mantidae > Tenodera > Tenodera sinensis. The sequence goes on along the minus strand of CM060961.1, from coordinate 162,022,903 downwards.
GTACAAAGAAATAACCAATATATAACATTAGTATTCTTTCTTCTAACAAATAAATCAGCAAAAACTTACGAAAACATGTTCCGAGAATTAGTTCGAATTTTGTGTAAATATGAATTTGAATTTTGAACCAAAACACATTGTAGCTGATTTTGAAATAGCTATCCACCAAGCTGCAAAACTAGTGTGGGCTGATTCCTTCGTAGTAGGTTGCAGATTCCATTTAACACAAGCATGGTGGAGAAAAATTCGGAATTTGGGACTTTCATCTCAATATAAAGATTGTAGCACTGATATTGGTAAATGGCTCCACTGGGTATTTGACTTTGTCATAAAAATATCTTAAACATATGTCACTTTAATCAAAATAGTTCGAGCCATTTTCAAGAAAATCAAACTTTTCCAAAAATTATCCATGGAAAGGATAGTTTGGGGTAGAGCAACTTTGTTCAAAATCTTCGTGTGGTATCTTTGAAAGACATTAAACTCAAATACCAACTTTAGTTTTTAACCGACCTTTCGTTTTTGAGTTATGTTGTCCAGACAGACACACACACAAACGCGCGCGCGGACCATTTTCTAAAAATGTTTTTTTGGATTCAGGGGCCTCAAAGCATATATCTCCGGTGAAATCTCGATATTGAATTTTTTGGTCAAATACAATACTCCCTCTACTTATAGAGAAAGTAAAGATCTGATGTGTTACACTTACATGAATTTCTCCATTACTAACCATTCTTACAATCTATTTTTCCTCTATCTTCCTCTTGTTAGTTTAAACAGTTGCAGAAACTATCGTATTGTTTATTCCCTTGTAGGTGTAAGAGAATAATGGGAATACAATAGGCTTTGATTGATAGTCAAATCTTTTAAAGCTTTCAAATCCCGTTCTCTTTGTACGGCTAACATACCTATAAAAATGAGCAATGATGTTCCATTAGACAAAAGGTTTTTCCAAGATTTACACAAATAACAAGGAATATCTCCGAAATGGTTCACTCTACAAAAAAATGTATTTGGACATAAAGTGTGTTTTAGCAAGATGTAAATTTTTGTATAGTTAGATTTGGTCAATCTCTTACGGTTTACCAGTTATACAAAAGTCATCCAGAGTAAACAGGACTACACGGGTTATAACCGGAAAATTCAAAATATACATTTCATTTGTCATAAAATAGTTTAAACATACGGTATTTTTAATTAAAATCCTTAGAGCCATTACAAATGTAATAAGTTCCATGGTCAGAATCCTGTAAGAGCGAAAATAGTAGTGAACAATTTTTAATAGAACAAGTAATTGATTTTAACTATTAATGGGTTTTCTTAGAAAATTATAGGACAAAGTATATTAACAGAAAGTTAAAGCTGTTTTAACATGTTTGTCGTACAATTAAAAGAACACTAGGAAAGAAAACCCGTCGAGAAACTCTCCTCAAGTTTTATAAAGTTTTAGCTATACCTGTTTTGATGTATAGCTGGGAGTGTTGGAGTCTTAATAAAAGCATGTTAAGAACATTAGAAGCAGCAGAAATGAAATTTCTACATGTGGCAGGATATACACTCTCATAGATAAGAAAGGGAATGAAGCTATTTGCAAAGAAATCACAGATAGCATAGTAACAAAAATAGAAGAATATAGAAATAAGTGGTGTGAACACGTCAGTAAAATGAATGTATAGAGGCTGCCTCGTATTATTCTAAATTATAATCCATAAGGTCTAGAAGTCGAGGAGACCAGCTAAAAAATGGAGCGAGCAACTATGCTCTGGAGCCGGAACAGATCAGTAATGGTATAACCCACAAAGGAGATGACGATACCAATATGTTTAACACCATATAACTAGGTTATGTTTAGCCACGGACCATTCATTACCTATGTCAAACTTCTTATATCAATCACATCTACAATCTCTCAGGCTGTTTCGGAGTAGTTCATTAATACCCTGCGTATACCAGGTAAGTCAGCCGCCCCTTATTTTTTGGAAGGTAGGCCACCCATCAAACGTCATGTAAGCCTTAGTCCAGCTTTGCGCTTACTAAAACGTTCTTAAACAGATGGATGCGCAAAATTTAGAGCAAGAGCGATTTAAGGGACAGAACGTACTCCTCGCTAAAGTACACCTCAAAAACATACCACTCGTTTACTGAGAGCGAATTCCAGGTTTCCAGTCGATTTTACAAACCTTTTATTAGAGTATACATAGCAACGCAAATCAGTAAACACCTTTCAAAAAACGGACCTATCGTATGAGTACATTAACATCAGGTAAAAAGAAAATGGCAAATTCTTATACTTAGAGCTGGATTGGCTGCAAAAAAATGACAGACACGCCTTATCGACCATGGACCCATACAGACAAAACGCACAAGTTATTAAATAACGGCTTATTCAAAATTTGGCGTAAACTACGTCTCATACAACTCAAAATGCATAATAGCTTTCGCCATTTAAGTATTTATATTAAAACGCGCAGCAAAGGTTTAAAACTGTCTTAAAGGACTTAATTAGGCTCGAAAAGTCGCGAGGTGGCAATAGCACAGCACCTGGAGTACTTCCTCTAGGGTTTGACCTCGAAGTGTGCTTTCAGTCAAGTCTCCAAATAGCTGAATAGAATTATGAATATTCTGTGCGCTAACCCTCGCGAAAAGTGTTCGCGTCTCGACATTGTACTTTTTTTTTATCAAAACTTGGAAACTGAATTCACAATAATGTAATTTTAAAGTCTCTGAGGGTTTAGGATGTAATTTAAATCATTTTTGGTTGTCTGTATTTTGTAATAGAATAGGTATAATGACTTCTGCACCATCGGACTGGCATGATGCAGTGTGTTATTATGAATGCCGACTCCCTTCGTTCTCCACGTGTAAGCTGTCGCACGATATTTTGTGCCATTCCTTCACCGTGTATTCGACAAGCACATTGATATGCCTTTGATCTACGGAGAAGCAGCAGCCAAACTGCAAGCAACTCAAAGTCTATACCGGGAGAGATATCCTCATATGCAACAATACCATAAAGTGCAAATAAAACAATTACGAATTCAAATAGTAACAGCTTTACACAGAATAATTGTTCAACTAACGTTATTTGTAAATATTAGGCAGTAAAACAATTAGTACACGCAGAGGATTCAAACCACCTTTACAGAATATGGATCACTTATGAATCGTGTGCTGTTCTAACTGAACTACCTAGTAACTTCAGAGATAACCGAAGACAAACACATCCATGTTGAATGCTTCGGTGGAACCTAGCATAGGGGGCGATGTTTTCATGTTAGAGAATAAAATGCGGATTGCATAAAACTGGTAAATAAGAGGCACCCTGCTATATATACACATTCCTCCACTACTATAGTTAATTTTTATATTTCTTCTACTAATCATTTTACTTTCTCTACTTCTTATCAGTATTAAATAGAGAAAGTATTACAATGCATCCAAAAACACCTTTTGGAGTTTTAATAAATACATGTTTTCAGGTCTTCCGAATAAAAAGCATGTTTACGTTCTCTACTGCTTCCCCATTTTCAGTAGTATTTCCACCCAAAAGTTTGATACAGAAATTTCACATGAAATGTGTGTTTTTTGAGGTCCCGTGAACGCAACACGAATTTTTCAGAAAACGTCTGGTATTATCTGTCCGTAGACCTGCATCCTCCCCCCCCCCCCCCCTCTCAGCGTGCGTGTGAACACCGAAACACAAAAACGAAAATATGCAAGTTTGGTATTGAAGTTCAGCATCTTCCAAGAATGAGATACGAAGATTAAAAAAATAGTCCTCCACCCAAATTACTCCTCAAATGGAAAATGCTACTTATTCTTGACTCTCCCAAAAAACGTATCTAATGAATTTTATTAAAATGCCATATGTTTAAGATACATACATGACAAAGAAAATGATAATCTCCAATTTCCTGCAAATAGACACCTTAGTCCTCCTTATTCGGAAGGAATTTTGAACTTACAACTGATAAACTATAAGAGTTAGACAAAAACTTACTACATATCAAATATATATCTCTTAAGACAGTAATCTCTTTCAAATGCAATTTTTGTATCATGAGCAAATTCCGAAATATTTCGTTGTTTTGGCTTGAATTTGTGAATATGTTTACTATATTGATGAACTGTCGCTATTCGCTGCTTCTCGCCATGTCGTGGAATGAGTATGAAACTTCAAGGTCAGCATAGAGTGACCCGCTGAATAACATTTAACTGTCGTTTCGGTTCCCTGTATCCTTCTTGTATACACATACAAAAAATGTGTAAAGAAACGATTTCTGAATAGGCATATTGGTTAACATAATACTTGCTCAAATTTATATAAATTAAGTGGGTAGAGAAAAATCATGTGATTGTAACACGTCAGATTTTTAGAAAATAACCAGTGTATTTGCCTTTGAACAACAAATCTCAAAAACAAAAGGCTTGTATAGAACTTCAGCATTTTCCAAGCATAAAACACGAATATTTTCAATAAAATACGCCACCTAAAACTACTTTTAACAAAGAACCCCTTGTCAACAGAACAGCCCTTTGCGGTCCAATATAGTAAAAATCTCGAATTATATTTTCTTTTAAATGGTTCTTCTTTAAATGTTTCTAAAGATTTTAGAATATTTGGATGACCAATAAACTGTAGGTATATACCGACTTTTCTGCGAAATCTCTACTTCGAATTATTGGGTGGGATACAATAAATTGTTCCTCTTATCTTCTCCAGGTAGTTGGTAGAGAAAGAAGGCAATGTTCGTAAGAGTAGTTATATATGAATAATTCCACTAAAAAACTTCCATATCAAGATTCCACTATAAATACACGTTTTGAGGTTGCCTAAGTCCAAAAATGCCGTTTAGAAAAAGACCCGTGTGTGCATTATGTGTCTGTCTGTGTGTCTGTAAACAGCGTAACTCAAAAAAGGAAAGGTTGATTAAATACCAAACTTGGTGTTCATGTTCAGCATGTTCTAAGAATGCGACACGAAGATTTTCAAGAAAATTCGTCCACCCCAGACTACCAAGCGAAAAATTGTTCGAAAATTTTTGTTTTATCAAAATTGACTCCAATGATTTTTATTAAAATATTAGGAAAGACTTTTTCATGAATAAATGCAATGTATATTTTGAATTTTCTGGGAATGTCATCGAAGTCTTCTACATTTGAATAAGGTTTGCATAACTGCTAAACTGTAACAGACAAAATCTTACTGCATAAAAATGTAGATTTTATTAAATCACAACATTTATTGCAAATACATTTTTTGTGGTGTGAACCGTTTCCGAGATATTTCTGGTAAGATGTTTGTTTGGATTTTCCAATAGTTATGCTTTTCTCAAATAGGAAGTCGTTATTCTTCTTTTTGTCACCTGGTTGTGAACTTTCTATTTAAATTCAGCTTCTTTTGAAGATGCGCATGAACCTTTTCAAAACATCCCCCACTCCAAAGCACCCTCTACATAGAAAAATGTTCGAATATTTTTATTTTCTCAAAAATGGCTCTCGTGATTTTGGTTAAAATATTTTGATGACAAATGAAACGTACATCCTGAATTTTCGGAGCATAGCCTCTACAGTCCTTTTCATTCTGGATGAGTATCGCATAACAAACTGTAAAAGACAGATAAAATGCTCACAAATACCAAATAAAATTGTTGTGGAGATAACCATTTTCGAGATATTCATTGTTACTGGTTTGCCTATACTTTTCCCAAATAGGAAGTCGTTATTCCTTTTCTTTATCCTGGCCATGCACGGAGAATGCAATTTCAAAACCATCGCATAGTGACCAGCTCTTAAAAGATTTAACTGTCGCTTCAGGCCGCTGTATTGTCATATTACCATTGTACTTACAAGGAAATATGCAATAAAACCATTTCTACAAAGGTTTATCTCGAATAACATAAAGTAGGTAGAAGAATAAGCATATTTAAGAATATTTTGTACAAGAATGAGAAGAGAAAGTCATGTGACACCAGACTTTCTCTGCTGTATTCTTCACCCTACAGGTAAATGTCGATTTGGATTTTTGGTTACGCCACAGAATAAACACAATATCTACCAATAAAATGGTTCGTGCAGAAAGGTAACTGCACAAGAGTTACCCAAGCAGCTGATGCAGAAAGCGACTACGCAACTGTAGGCATCAGACTTGCCTTGGATATAATTCGAAAGCAAGAAACCAGATGAAAAGGAAAAGCAATTACGCAAGTGTGGTCATCTAGCACAAAATTACTATAGCACTGATGTCCAACGTTAGCAGAAAAGGGGAGGTTGATTTACCTCTTTCCACTATACGCGGACTTTGCCATTCTTTAACCCCCCTCTCCAGCCCGCCGTGCATTGCGTTGAAGTCGCGGCTTGGTTACACCTACCTTGCGTTTCATTTACGAAACCACTTTCAAATCTTATGTGATAAACATCTGTTCATTAGTGACTTCTTTGGTACTACTTACGTTTAAAATGTCTATCAATATTTGGCGACAAAGTCGAAGTGCATACCTTAGAAGATCCACCAAGTGATCGTCGCGTAACCTATTGGATACAGACTTTCAGTATAGTTCAATTTGTGGAAACTCTGTTCGCAAATATATGTGAGTTACACTCACTCTTATACACATCATTCTTGCAGATACTTATTTCTCTATTTCATTTTAATCAACATAAGCATTTTCAAAAAGTATCTAATTACTAATTTTCTTGTAGATGCAAGGGGAATATGGGAATAGAGTAGGCCTTAAGCGATAGTGAAATGTTTTAAATACTGGTTGCTATGCGATGCTTTTGAAATTCAGTTCTCTTTGCAAGGCCAAGATATAAAAAACCAAAGAACATATTCCCATTTGAGAAAATTATATGTATTGGCAAATTTAAACAAATAATAAAGAATATCTCGGAAATAGTTCACTCAAAAGAAAACAAGTATTTTACATTAATTGTGTGTTTTAAGGAGATCCGATTTTTTCTTATTTTGTTTGTTTTTTATTGTTTACCATTTATGAAAAAAATCATCCAGAATTCAGAGGTCTTCTGAGGGCATTCCCAGAAAATGCAAGATATGACACAAACTGCCATGGAATTGCCTGTTTGTGTCCGTAACTGATTGCTTGCGAGTCTAAACGCCACTGGCGTGATTCACTCTCCGACTGAAAGAGTGGGATGGAAAATAGGAGCTAATTGTATAAACGTCTCCAAATAGGCAAGGTTGGATATCACTGTACTACAGTACGAGTATAGGAAAGCCACTAACCAACGAAGACTATCTCTCTGCACACAGAGAATCAAAGATACCAAAAGTAATATTCCTCAAATTACCTGAGATTCTGTAGCGACATTGTAAAAGAAATGAAAGGAAAGAAAACTGACGTGTTAACTTCTCGTTGGATGTTTCGACCCCATTTTCGGAAGATTTTCGCTTTTTGCTTTTATAAGCTTTATTTTCTCTTGAGCATCGACTACTCTGAAAATTAATAGGTAAGTGGTTCTTGCTAATATCTGCGTGTGTCGTGCAGTTGCGTGCAATTCAATCAAGAATATCATTTTGTGCTGTGCTATTAAGTTTGCTGGTTGTTTCGAAGAGAGAAACAGATTAACATTGCCCAGTTAAACAGCTTTGACCTGCCCTGAATATCAGCCAGATTTTCTAACCGCACCAATCTGTGTAACTACATCACAACATATAAGGTAGGAAGTTAGTTGATACAAACCACTTAATACAAACATAGGAAAACCACTTTCTCTCTTCATCCTGCCACTAAATGATCCCTTTTAACTAAACACTAATTGTGGGCCATTTTTCACTTGAGGACACGGGTACCATACAAACACACATCAGTTTGTAGGATGTGCCCGTAAAAAGGCTGAATAAAGCGTATATTGGAAATAACTTTGTTTCCATATTTTTATGCCCAATAACAGTCATTGGTAGGTAAAAAGTTCCATTTAAGTGGAAAATATAACATAATTTATGAGTATGTGCGCAAGTAAGGAAATCGTAGCATAAAATCTTCAAATAAACTAAACAACTCAACTGAAGAGCATGCAATTTCTGGTTTATTATTCTCCATAACTTGGTAATGATTTCTGCGCTTGCGCAGTTATGATAACATAGGAGCTTGTAAACATGCTTAGTAGTTTTTCTCGTGTAGTAGTTTAGTAGTATTTTTTCCCCAACTGTGCATGCTGATGCATTGGAAATAATGCACTCTTGGTTTAAAAAATCGGAAGTGTTGCATTCCTTGTATTTTACTCATTATAGCTTCTACAAAATGTTCTTACCAAACCTTATTTTTAATCTATTTCGCATTAATTAAAATAAACCTCTGCAGAAATATTCTCATTACATAATTCGTTGGAGCTAGTATTGGCACAGAGGAAATTAAATGGATAGTCAGATGTTTAAAATCGTTTCGACATGTGATGACCTCGAAATTCCATACTCTTCATGTGATATCGCGAAAAACAGTTGAATATCGACAGCACTTCAAAAATAACAAAGTATTGACAAATGTTAACCAGTGTTAACGCATAATGGCTGAAGAGCAAAAAAGATATTTGAAATATATTTGTGTTTTAATGAACTCCACTTTTTTTAATTGTGTGCAGTACGTTTTTTCTAATTCGTAAGTTTTACCTTAAACAAAAGTATATACAATTCCTTCTGAGCAAAAACACTTCAGATGTTATTCCCAGAAAATTTAAATTGTCATTTTAACTGTATGACTAACACAGTTCAAGCTATTTTGTGACAACATCCTATATTCTGCATTTGGAAAGCGTTGTATATGCTTTTATTGTACAGCTACTAAAATTGGCGGGTTGTTTTTATTGCTCTTAAAGTTCAAAAATTACATTTTAAGTCATTAACATGTGATGGTTCGCTGCAAGGAGCTATTGATACAATTAAAAATTTACGTCTATAAATTTAATGAAAAGCTGAATCCTCAATAACGTCTCTTAGCGGTCGAAATAACCTTCAGGAACTATGGTAATTTCATATTAATGTTATTAAAATTATTGATTATATAAATGAAATCAAGTGTTACATGAACTAAGGGCTGTTAATTTATATCAGGGTTTAAGTTTGGAAAGCAAAACAATGATGAAAAATACACAAATCAAAATTAACATGTATGCAAAATGTCATGCGTTTGTGCAAAATGTTGCTAACAGTAGGAATTTGTATAAACTGTACTATTAATGATAGTTTTTAAACTGAAATATGTGTATATTGAATTGAAGCCAACAGTAATCTGTTAAATAATTTTTTATTGTTTTTTAATTAACTTTTACATACGTAGGTCTACACATTTCATATTTTATCTTTACTACAGCACTTCCACTACTTAAGACAAATTAATCCATGACTTCTTAAAAAACACACACACATTTGACAAAAATAAATGAACTGCACAGACCAGATCAGAAATGAACTCCACTAGCTGGAAGGAAACCGGCATATCGTTTATTTCTGTGAGAGACTGTTACGTTTGTAGTCAAGTACGATCCTTTTGGTGCGGCCATAGTTAAGATACAAATGAACAGGTCTTACTAAACATGTAGGTCTGTCTTAAAGGAACCGAGAAATGTATGACTTATATTAATGCATAATGAAATTGGGAAATGAAAGCAACTATTTGTTTATGGAGCTTCCAGTTTAAACAGACTATAGTTTGTCAGCAATAAAATCTAAAATCACGTTGAAACAAACACGAAAAGAAGTTTTGTTTTCTAAGAACTGCTTGTAGATAGATAAGATTTTCATAGATGTTCAGATTTTCTTTCATTGTCAATGAACTATAGGAATTTAGACACTAATATAGGTAATTTATGATATCTAACATTTAAAACTTTAAAGAAAATTGGTTGAATTCACATACTCGGGTAGGGTAAGGTGACTTAATTGAGGGCGACATTTTACACTCTTCGACCTACATAGATCCTTTGTGCACTAATACATCCAAAAAGGAAGGGACGAAATGAGAGAGATGCAAGATGCCACAGGGTCGCAGGGACGAAAAAAGAACGAAAGAAAGAAAGAATGAAGGAAAGAAAGAAGGAAAGAAAGGAACAAAGAAGGAAACAAAGGAACAAAGAAGGAAAGAAAGGAAAGAAAGTTGGAAAGAAGGAAAAAGACCCTAACAAACGCCGAGATCTGTTCATCCTGGTGCCAGGCAGCCATCGGCATACCCCGTCCGGTGTCGTACAAGCGTCCCCCCACGAGATGACAGTGACCACACATCGCTATCAGTTAAGTACAATGCGCAAGCATCCGCGCAATCTGCCCGGCACACGAGCCTGAAACCACATCTGGAAGATGATAAGGGAATGGAATGAAGGGAAATTAGGGAAAATAAATGTAAGGAAATGTAAATACACCAGCATTCCTTAAGAGACAACAGGAAACCTCGAAAAACCCAAGTCAGAGTGTGCGGTCGACAGAAATCGAACCTGCGACCTCACGAATGTGAGTCCCACACGTTATCACGACACCACCTCGCTCGGTAGTTTAGATATTAAATTTTAAAATAAAATATTCTGGTTAAAAAAAGCCGTTGTACTAACAATTATAAATAACTATTCGTCAAATACTACAACTGTCTCAGCTAGTAGTTTCATCAAGAAACTATATTCAAACTATTGTTACTTTCTCTACAAATATGGGAGATATTGTATTCCACCGAACAATTCCATATCGAGATTTCACCGGAAATAGATGTTTTGCGACCCCTTAATCTAAAAAAGAAGCATTTTAGAAGAAGGTCCGGGTCTTGTGTGTATCCGTGTGTGGGTAGGTATATCTACACGTGTACGTTCCTATGTGTGTGAACAGCAAAACTGAAAAACAAAAAACCGATTAAATACCAAACTTGGTATCTGAGTTCAGCATCTTTCAAGGATGCGATACGAACATTTTAAACAAAATTCGCCACCCCAGTCTGCGCTTTACACGCAACATTTTTGGAAAATTTTGATTTTATGAAAAATGACTAACGATTTTGCATAAAATACCATATGTTTAAGATATTTTCATCACAAATGAAATGTATATCTTGAATTTTCTGGAAATGTGTTCAGAAGTCCCCTTCATCTGGTATAAGTGGTAAACCGTAAGAAATAGACAAAATCTTGCTATACAAAAATGTAGATCTTGTTGAAACACAATGTATACCAAATACTTTTTTGTGAAGTGAACTATTTGAGAGATATTCCATATTATTTCTGTGGATTACCCAATATATACTTTTTTTCTCAAATGGAAAATCATCATTCTTCTCCCCCCCCTCTCTCTCTCTCTCTCTCTCTCTCTCTCTCTCTCTGTCTCTCTCTCTCTGTGTCTCTCTCTCAAAGAGAACGGAATTCCAAAACTATCACATAGCGAGCAGCTTTAAAAGATTTGACTAACACTTAAAGTCTACTGACTTCCCATATTCTCTTTGCACCTAAAAGAAAATTAGCAGTAACACAATTTCTGCAAATGTATATTTTGATTAACATAAAGGAATAAGCGTTTATAAGAATACTTTGTACAACAATAGAGAAAGTCATGTGAGTGCAACACATCAGCTGATGCAATCTACTTTATTTTTCCTTTTTTTTTTTTTTTTTCATTTTCGTTTTCATTGGAAACTATGTTAATATTATGTCACTTGGTATATTTTTCTCTTCCTTCGCCCACTTTTCTGAAACATCTCCATTATTATTATTATTATTATTATTATTATTATTATTATTATTATTATTATTATTATTATTATTATTATTATTATTATTATTATTATTATTATTATTATTATTATTATTATTATTATTATTATTATTATTATTATTATTATTATTATTATTATTATTATTATTATTATTATTATTATTATTATTATTATTATTATTATTATTATTATTATTATTATTATCATCATCATCATCATCATCATCATCATCATCATCATCATCATAATCATCATTATCATCATCATCATCTTCATCAAAGAACCACAGCTCTAAAGTTGGAACTGTCATATTTTTGCACGCCCTGAAACTAGTTTGATCAAAGGTTCGAACATGTTAAACAGTATAGCTCTCTTATTTTAAGTTTAAAAACTGTAAATATATTATATCTAAGGACCTGCATTTTTCGCTCCATTTTTGGTGGAAATTGGGATAATTTTTAAGAACTTTCCGTTATTCTTATCTAAAGATATGTTTTAAAATGCATTTTAAAAAGCCATGGTCAGGAAGGTCAACCGCGTTAGTAGGTTACTGCGAAGTCATTTCACTCGCTTGCATCTTGGTGGAAATAGTCAGGAAAACAACTCGTGAAGCTACCCAAACCCACAGAACTCGAATTTTTGTGAAAAGATAAACGGAGAGCACAAAAGACCGGTAGATCAGCGAGAGTCTTCGAGCTGTCAGAATCCCTTACATTATTATCTACTACTTCTACTATTATTACCACTACTACTATTACTATTACCACTACTGCTGCCACTCCCACTACTACTGCTACTACTACTGCTGGCCCCAGGGGGCTCGCTACTTGTGAGCACGGGCATGGCATTCCCGGGGTGCCCCAGCTAGGTCTCAGTCTTCTTCATCCTGTCTCGACTGGGGCTTCTATCCTCCCTCCCCTGCCCTCGTTCCCTTTCCCTTCTCTCTTCGGTGGAACTTCATTGATGCTGACCCCTGGCAATGGCAACGGTTTCCGCTAAATTTTCATATGGAAGGTTCTTTTTCGAAATATAACTTACAGGGGCTTCGGATCCCCAGAACCGGTCGGGGATGTTGGTGCTGTGGCAGGCCATACCCGACCGTCATCCAGCGACTGCCTGAAAACCTCAGTGACTCCCCAGGCTGAGGCACTTCCTTCTGCTACTGGGGTGTGCGACATAATGGACTGTGATGAGCTTTCATCTGCTCTTCATCCGGAAGGGACCAGCAATACTTCTTCGGATCGCTCGGCCGCATCTGGAGTTACCTGCTATCGCTCTTCCTCCAACATGATGGAGATTCAGCCGAACACCAGCGTTATTTCACGCGCAGGAGGCCTGAAACGGGAACGCCCTGTTTCCGAGTCTGATGAAGAAACTTTCTTACCCCTACTGGTCGCTGAACTCTCTACAGTGGCGTCTGGACTGATTGACCTAGTAGGTGTCCACGTGAACACTAAAACTACAATTAAAACCAAAATTCACAAAGTCAAGCATATCGCTGATTCTCTTAGCGCTTGGCTTATGCGGGAGTATCCCTCGATGTTGAAGTCCAAGCTGAAGACTGTGTCTACCACTTCTCCATCGGTGAGCACCCAAACGGAACCAGCGTTATCCGTTCCCTGTACCATGCCTTCGGGCTCTCGCAGTGCCACAGACATCCGCGCTGATTTGCAACAAATCGAAGATATTACCCTTCTGCCGCCACTGCTGGCTGAGGCTTGTTTCAGAGTGTGGAAACCGAATACAGTAATCCCCTTCTGGCAAGTACTGACGGCAACCTTGCCATCTTCAGTACTGATTCGGCCATGAACTCTGGCATTGCGCGCCTCTTCAGAGAACGCTTCCCGGAGCTCTTGGAACTGGAGGACCATGATGCGGAGTACGCAGGCGTGACCTATCTTACCTCCACCACAAAAATTCCTGTGGCCGAAGGGTTTCGGACAGCTGAGCGTTTCATTTTCAAACTGACCTCTTCGCAGCCCTTAGAGGAAGGTGATACCACCAGGTTGCTAGTTGACCGACTCTCTCGCTTACGCGACCTGGCGCGGAAGCACGGGAGATCGAAGATTCATCTTCCATTGCCCGCCGGATGTGATCTTATTATTGTCAAGAAAATACTGGAATATGTCTTCATGACCTCTGGTGTGAGTATAGTTCTACATGCCCCCCGACCTCAGAGGATTGGGACCAGTAAGCCTCCACCTGGCTCACTACCCCGAGCTACCGCGCCACGTTCGGACACCGGGACTATCATTGTCTCTCCTGGACCGCGCACCTATTCCGACCTTTTGAAGGAGGTCAAACAAAGTGTGAACTTGGAGAGTATCGGAGTTGAGGTGCAAACCATCCGTAAGACACGTGGAGGGGAGATGCTTTTGACAATCAAAGGAGGTGACGACAAGGCGGAGTCCTTACGTTCGGCTATAGCCACTAAAGTTTCTAACACGGCGGTCCGTTGTCCTATTCGTAATCACAAACTATTCCACGTTCACGGGATTGATGCGGTGACTACTTCCTTAGAGGTGCAGGAGGCCCTCTCACGCACCCTTGGTGTCGATATTTCAGCCATTCAGGTGAGGTCTATGAGGCCCACGACGACCGAAGGACAGATTGCCACCATCGCTGTGCACACCGATGTCTCACATAAACTCCTTCAACTTGGATACGTCCGAATTGGCTGGTGCTCCTGTAAGATTCAGGAACGGGTTACGATTCCTCGCTGCTTTCGGTGTCAAGAGTTTGGTCATCGTGCAAACAAATGCAACGGACCCAATCGAGGCGCTGTCTGTCTGAGATGCGGGAAAGAGGGGCATCTGTCTGCGGCTTGCACCAATGACCCTTACTGTATTACGTGCACCCGGCGGGGCCATAGTTTGGGCACCTATAATTGCCCTAAATATCGTCAACTACTCAATCAGGCCCGCTCCCGGCGTCTATTAGATCCCAATGGCAGTCCTTCAACGATATGATCGCCGAGGCTTCCATCGCTCTCCTGCTACCCCTGACCCTCCTAGACGTTCTTTTATACGCATCTTGCAGGGTAACATCGACAGAGGAAATGCAGCTATGGGTCTCATGGTGCAGACGGCTTTTGAGCGCAATGCGGATCTGATCATAATGGCGGAACCTACCAAACAAAAAGTTGCCCATTCACAATGGTATACGGACCGTAATCTCGACGTTGCTCTACGCATTTGCAGTGCTGCTATTCAGGTAGTACGCAGTGGCAACGGTGATGGCTTCGTGTGGCTGGAGACCCCGTCACTAGTTATGTACGGCTGTTATATCTCTCCTAATGTGGACTTGAGGGCCTTCACTGCCTTTTTACATGCATTGCGCCTGGATATGAGGTGTCACAACAAGGAGATCTTGGTGGGAGGAGATTTCAACGCTAAATCTCATCAGTGGTCCTCACCTGTGGAAGATGCCAGAGGACGCGCACTGGCAGAATGGCTGGCTGAAGATGACCTGGTGGTCCATAATCATGGGGTCGCACCCACCTTTGTCCGGCGTGATAGCACATCTTATTTGGACATCACGTTCAGCACCAACCCTCTGGCTAAGTGCATCCTTCATTGGGAGGTACTGGAAGAAGAGACTCTTAGCTATCACCAACACATTCTATATGATGTCCAGATTGCCTGTTGCTCACGACAGCTGGGCAGACCTCTGCGCTCTACGGGCTGGCGTGTGACGCCGGACTCACTTGATCCCCTGGTAGCAGAGGCTGGCCGTCTGCTGCAAAGACCAAATTCACCAGCTTCGACAGCTCAGGGTTTTTCTCGCCTTCTACAGAGTGCCTGCGATAAGGTCCTTCCTAGGAAGGCCACCCGACCTTTTCGCAAACCTGTCCACTGGTGGTCCGCTGATATAGCAACCAAACGTCGGCAGTCTCTGCAACACCGGCGGGCAATGGTTAGGGCCAATAAAAGGGGTGACGACGAGCAGAAACGCTCCTGCTTGGAACAATACCGCGAAAGCAGGGCCTTGCTTAAAAGAAGTATAATGGAAGCCAAACGTATAGCATGGCAAAAACTCCTTGACGAAATTGACTCTGATATATGGGGCCAGGGCTATAAACTGGCCACCAACAGATTTCGCTTGTCGTCGTCTACACTATTGACGGATGATCGTCAGCTGGAGATTGCCCGTAATTTATTCCCTGCTCATGTTCCTGTCTGCTGGATTAAACATTCTGTGCCTCAGGATGAGGTACCTTTATTTTCAACCAAGGAACTCCTTGAAGCTGTCGCCAAATTGAAGGACAAGAAATCACCTGGACCGGATGGCCTTACGTCTATGGTCGTCAAAGCGGTCGTCAGAGCCTATCCAAATGAATGTCTGGCAATGTATAATCACTCACTATTGTACGGTGATTTTCCGGCTGTGTGGAAGATTGCCCGACTGGTGCTCCTTGCGAAACCTGAACAGGAATTGGATGTCACCACATACCGCCCCATATGTTTATTAAACGTGTTGGGGAAATTATTTGAACACATGGTGCTGCGTAGGTTGAACCTAGAACTGGAAGGTAGCGGCGGATTTGCCACTGCTCAACACGGATTTCGGGCAGGACGGTCCACCCTCACTGCCCTGAGGAGGGTGCAGGAACTCGCTGAGAAAGCGAAGTCCAGACCACGGGGTAGGCGGCCTCTCTGTGCCCTTGTCACCTTGGATGTTAAGAATGCCTTCAACTCTGCCCCGTGGGGTGGCATTCTTTCAGAACTCAGTTCTCGGAAGCTGTCTCCTTATCTTTATAATGTGCTTGCCAGCTATCTGCAAGACCGGACATTGCTTGTGGGTACACATAGCCAACTTAACATGACATGTGGTGTACCACAAGGCTCAGTCCTCAGCCCTACTCTATGGAATGTGTACTTCGATGGGGTTCTACGTCTACCCATGCCTTCAGGCATCACACTTACAGCCTATGCTGACGACCTGGCACTCGTTGCCATTGCTAGGGACAAGGAAACCTTGGAGAGGACAACCAATCAAGCCTTGGCTTCGATTAATGCGTATCTAACCAGCAGGAAATTGACGCTGGCGCCACATAAAACAGAAACTGTACTTCTGGTAGGCGGCCGAAAGACTCGCGCGATTCGTCTTCAACTTGGCACACTCTCTGTCATGAGCCAGGATTCGCTCAAATACCTCGGCATCCATTTCGACCGCAACATGTTCATGGGAGTTCACGTAAGGACCGTAATCCAGAAGGCGGAAAGTGCTATTGCCCATCTGAGTCGCATAATGCCGAACACCGGAGGTCCCAGGGCACGAAATCGACGGCTTCTCTTCTCTGTTGTGGTGTCCATTCTCTTATACGTCGTGGGTATTTGGAGAAAGGCGCTGGATCGGAAGTTATATTCTACATTGCTGCTACGAGTACAACGCAAGGTGGCTATTAGAATTACCAGTGCCTATAGAACTACGTCTACCAAGGCGTTACTGGTTCTAGCCAACACTCCACCTATCTCCTTACTGGCTACTGCGCGTCTCTTACGCGAGCAGACCGACATCGGTAAAGCGGAAGCTCATCAACAATTATTAGAAGAATGGCAGACTCTTTGGGACTGCGACAACGGGACTGCTCACTGGACAAGGCGCTTAATTCCCCAACTGACTCCATGGTGTAATCGTAAACAAGGTGATGTTAACTACTACCTGACCCAATTTCTCACCGGGCACGGCTGCTTTCAGGCATATCTTCATCGTTTCGGACTCAGCCCCTCCGCGGAATGTATATACTGCGGCGCCACTGACACCGTAGAACACACCTTCTTTGGCTGCGTACGATGGCAGCAGCAACGTCATCAGGCTGCATCTAAACTGGGCATATTTACACCGGACCAAGTTGTCTCCCGAATGTTAATCTCTGCTAACCACTGGAAGGCTGTCAGCAGATTGGCTCATGATATCCTATCTCGCAAGCGTCGAGAAATGGACGACCTTTGACACTACAGTCGACCCATAATCACCATCTTATGACCATCTTCTTCTTGAAGTAATGCCGTTTGGGCAGTTCCAAGAAGAATCACACAAAGGTCCTCGCAGAGGTTTTTTAGTTGGCGAGAATCCAACTCGCCTGAGGCGTCTTTGTAAGATTTCTCCTCTGCGCAAAAAAAAAAAAAAAAAAAAAAAAAAAAAAAAAAAAAAAAAAAAAAACTACTGCTACTACTACTACTGCTACTACTACTACTTCTGCTGCTACTACTACTAGTACTAGTACTACTACTACTACTACTACTACTACTACTACTACTACTACTACTACTACTACTACTACTACTACTACTACTACTACTACTACTACTCTACTACTACTACTACTACTACTGCTACTGCTGCTGCCGCTCCCCCTGCCGCTGCCGCTGCTCCTGCTCCTGTTCCTGCTGCTGCTCCTGCTCCTGCTGCTGCTGCTCCTGCTGCTGCTCCTGCTCCTGCTCCTGCTGCTGCCGCTGCCGCTGCTCCTGCTCCTGTTCCTGCTGCTGCTCCTGCTGCTGCTCCTGCTGCTGCTACTCCTACTGCTGCTTCTGCTCCTGCTCCTGCTGCTGCTCCTGCTCCTGCTGCTGCTCCTGCTCCTGCTGCTGCTCCTGCTCCTGCTGCTGCTACTCCTGCTGCTGCTCCTGCTCCTGCTGCTGCTGCTCCTGCTGCTGCTCCTGCTGCTGCTCCTGCTCCTGCTGCTGCTGCTGCTCCTGCTGCTGCTCCTGCTGCTGCTCCTGCTGCTGCTCCTGCTGCTGCTGCTCCTGCTCCTGCTGCTGCTGCTACTCCTGCTGCTGCTACTCCTGCTGCTGCTCCTGCTGCTGCTACTCCTGCTGCTGCTGCTCCTGCTGCTGCTGCTCCTGCTGCTGCTGCTGCTCCTGCTGCTGCTGCTCCTGCTGCTGCTCCTGCTGCTGCTCCTGCTCCTGCTCCTGCTGCTGCTACTCCTGCTGCTGCTGCTCCTGCTCCAGCTGCTGCTCCTGCTGCTGCTCCTGCTGCTGCTGCTCCTGCTCCTGCTGCTGCTACTCCTGCTGCTGCTCCTGCTCCTCCTGCTGCTGCTGCTCCTGCTGCTGCTCCTGCTGCTGCTCCTGCTCCTGCTGCTGCTCCTGCTCTTGCTGCTGCTCCTGCTCCTGCTCCTGCTGCTGCTACTCCTGCTGCTGCTGCTCCTGCTGCTGCTCCTGCTGCTGCTCCTGCTCCTGCTGCTGCTGCTACTCCTGCTGCTGCTCCTGCTCCTCCTGCTGCTGCTGCTCCTGCTGCTGCTCCTGCTGCTGCTCCTGCTGCTGCTCCTGCTGCTGCTCCTGCTGCTGCTCCTGCTCCTGCTGCTGCTGCTCCTGCTGCTGCTGCTACTGCTCCTGCTGCTGCTCCTGCTCCTGCTGCTGCTGCTCCTGCTGCTGCTGCTCCTGCTCCTGCTGCTGCTCCTGCTGCTGCTGCTACTCCTGCTGCTGCTCCTGCTCCTCCTGCTGCTGCTGCTCCTGCTGCTGCTCCTGCTGCTGCTCCTGCTCCTGCTGCTGCTGCTCCTGCTGCTGCTGCTACTGCTCCTGCTGCTGCTCCTGCTGCTGCTACTCCTGCTGCTGCTCCTGCTCCTGCCGCCACCGCCACCGCCACCGCCTCCGCCACCGCCACCACCACCGCCGCCGCCGCCACCGCCACCACCACCGCCACCGCCACCGCCACCGCCACCGCCGCCGCCATCGCCGCCACCGCCACTGCCGCCGCCACCGCCATCGCCACCACCGCCGCCACCGCCGCCGCCGCCACCGCCACCACCACCGCCACCGCCACCGCCGCCGCCACCGCCACCGTTACCGCCGCCGCCACCGCCACCACCGCCGCCACCACCGCCACCGCCGCCGCCGCCACCGCCACCACCACCGGCACCGCCACCGCCGCCGCCACCGCCACCGACACCGCCACCGCCGCCGCCACCACCACCACTATACTGTACTGTAAATAAAAGACTGAAGAACAATATTGTTTTATTTAATAAACAAATTGTTATCTAAAGTAGACATAATGGCATAAAAATATCTGCATTATATTGTCCTTTCTAGATCATTGCCACTGTATTTAGATTATTTTCTTTCTTATTGCAACGCAAATCGCCAATACTCCGGAGAAGCAAGAAAATAAACTTTCAGTGAACACTGGTTCATGGATACCATTCTGACTGAAGAACCTATTTCACTAAACTCAGGATGACAGTCAAACAAACTACTTAGAACTTTCACAACGTGATTGGTTTGCTCCTGTACCTTTTTGTGATCACTGAATCATTTTCAATTTTAAAGAAAGGAGTAAACTTTATTTTTTCACTAGGGCTGTATCGACATTATCTATGTTGATGATGAGTGCTGGGCTGAACACTTCAAGTGATGAGCGTAATTTGTTAGCACGGTCTTCGGACATCAGTAACTGGAGTTTTGCAGGTGTCAACCTGTCATATTTTTCATATCTGCTGTAACATGTTCTTGAACACCTGCGCTCCTGGTGCAAGTTAGCTTTTTCTCTGTTTCACTATAAAAGTTCGCTTTTTTTTTTCTACTTCGAAGATAGTTAATGTTTTCCTGTATTCTCCATAACTTCTAGTAACAATGATGCATCCCACTGAATTTTTGGCACGTTTCTTGTTGAATGTTACTTCATCTGAAACTACACTTACTTCATCGTTCATCAGCAATTTCTTGAAATTGATACCAGCATTGCTGATAGAATCCAATTTTTAATAGCACACATTGAACTAGGTCACAAAGGTGCTTTTCAACATAGAAAGCAGCCTCGACCCAAACATTCCATCTTGTCATCACTGGCACTGGAAACAATAATTATGGCTCTCAGATGGATGCTTTGCTATAAGAAGCCGAAACATATCGAGAATAATATTAGCCCCAACATAATATTAGTCCCCGCTACATTGAGGTTCGTCAGTTGTTTCTTAAAAATACATCCCACCAAATTCAGTCGGTGTGCCCAATACTGAATTAGAACTACTTCCCCTCCGAGAAAAACCATCGGGGAACTGGAGCACTTTGTCATGTGCCTTACATGTCACAGTTCAATATATCGCTGTAGTTAACTGAGAACCTACTTCTGTATCCAATTAAGGAATGCCCTAGTGCACGATTTGGTAACAGTTGCTTCCAGAGTATACACATTAGCAACATATTCTTCGCAGTGCTTTTGGATCAAGAGGACAAATTAACACTACAAGTATACGAGTTGACCCATATGTTTCGTCACGTAGTAACACAACCTGTTTGTCACAGATGCTGTCCTCACTTGGTGATTTCTTTCATTGGTTCATACAGTGTAACTTGTGGGACATTTCCAGCACGTGATAAAAAGGTTAGAAATAATTACGGTGAAACTTGGATAATTCGAAGCTGAAGATACAAGAAAAAATTCGAAATATCAAAAAAATTCAAATTACAAAAGTTAGTCCAAAATTGCCAGTTTAGCAATACAGGTACATGACATCCATCAGGATTTTCCAATTGTCTCACTCTTTTTCGACTCTTTCCATTTTCTTAAAATTTTCTCCTTGTTCTTCAGATAAGCTGACAGTATCCGGTGATATCCCGAATTCTTTCATGATTTGAGAGGTTTTTTTTTTTTTTTTTTTTTTTTTTTTTTTTTTTTTTTTTTTTTTTTTTTTTTCCCCACTCGAGTACCTTTTTCCGCAAAAGTTAGTGTTGTACTGGGCACACGGTTTACTAAGAGACATAGTGGCATTGATTTGCAACATACTGAACAGTAGGAAGCTCAAGCGACAACTAAAGGCGCACATGTTTTAAACAAGGGGATGTGGGAGTAGGTATAGAACCTCAAGCCCGGCAATTAGGAAAGCTATTTCACCCCTCAAACTCCATTTCAACTGCATTGCGATAAAACAAACAACCCCGCAATGATAACACCTTTTACAGGAACGCATAGACGAAGTTATCATGTTAAATTTCCGCTTTTAGGTTAATTTTCGACTGACATTTCTGAACAAAAACTTCGAAATAAGGAAAATGACATTAGAATTAGGTGTGATTTTTTACATTTCTTTAATACAAAATTGAAGGGACGAAGAAAAATATTCGAATTAACGACGATTTCAAAGTACAAACGTTCGAATTATACGAGTTCCATTGTAATATGTTCCTTTTCTGAAGGGATATCAATCAAAACCATTTTTGTTAAGGCCAAACGCCGTGAATTTGCATTATTATGCGATAATCTTGACAAATTTGCGTTATTGTCCCATTTCGCTTTATTTCGCGAAATAAATATGTGTAATTTTCGGATTGTTAGGTACACTATGACTATTTAAGTATTTTCCAAGCTTTTAGGAGATGCTTTTAAAAAGTCGGTTTGGTCGCAAATGCGAAAAACGCAGGTCTTTAATATCACATTCTTATGCGCCTGTAGAATTGATTGCACGGCTAAAAAACTGTTGAACAAAAATGTTGGCAATGTGCTCCGAGTAAGCGTGCCCTTTAAAATTGCGAGAGTATACAAGCCGTCAGTCTAATAGGAAGACCTCGCCTCGGCACATGTCCTCCCTGAGGCTAGGAAAGGAGTTTAATTATGTCTAATTGAAATCCTCACACCTGCAACATATCCAGTCCAAAGGATAACTTGTCTTTCCTTCATTTCTTTATTTCACATTCTTCGGAAGTCGACAAAGTACAGGAACTCCCTGTGTTTCCTAGGATGTTAGAGCAACTCTGAAAAAACCTGAGGATTGAGCGTAAAGAAATAACAGAAGAATTGTTCTGCACTAGGGATATACTATAGCTCGTTGATAGTATATCTCATTAAAGGAAGTATTTCTAGGAAGCAGGATTTAATTTATGAGGTACAAGTTCTATCTAAGAGGGATTCACTGAGGGTTTTCATCTTTGTAACACACTTATTCTGAGCAACAGATTTATATAGCACAGAATATAGCACCCCCAATTGCATTTGTCCTTCTCTTACAAGTATCCCTCAATTGGGATCCTCGCTACAAGTCAAACTGTGGGAGAAAGGAAAAAGATTGCAAATACGCAAATAAACTTGTAGTGGACAACTCGCTTCAGTTGAAATCATACACATCGTTAGAGCCCTATTTATATGTGAAATTCATGCTCTTTTTATATATTTACAAAAGTTGAAATTATAAATCTTGTAAGTCACACCTTCACAGAAAATTGAGCTGTGTTTGATAACGCATATAGACATTCCAGGAGTAACTGCATATTTAACTCTTCAATGCGTTATTAAATTATGTTCTAATTTAGTTAATCATTAATCACTAGTGCTTAAACTCTCTATAATCAGTATATAATATAAAAATGGATGTACGTAAGTTCTAGCACGACTCTGGAACCCCTTGAGCAATAATTTCAGTCAAATACGTACACATATGCCCTACAGTATAGAAAGTAGGTAATACTATAAATTGGGAAGTAGGATAAGAAAAAAACTACTGCTATTAGTGAGGAATCCATAGTTTCCAGGGTCATTGAGATAAACAGTGATACCTCCAATTCCATTTGAGTCCTAGTTCACTTTCGCAAGCATAGGATAAAGGTAGAGGTAGAGTATGTACGGAGTCGATTCCACACTAAGATGGCTATTGTATGTCAGACCTTAACAGGAGGGAGAGTGAATTACGGGCAGGAGTGAACCTGGGAGATCAGCGAGCCAACATGAGGGTTCCTAACGTGTGCTGGAGATTTCCAGTAGGATTCGCCAAGCAGGCTCCAACTGCATGGGTTTGAGCAATGGTTCCCCCGTCCTCGGCAGGCCTGGCAGCTACAAGGCCACCCATATATCGATAACAGCACATACAGTGTGCAATTCCACCACACGACAGCGCTAACTCGTCCATCGCCTACGCTTCCCACCCTGAAAGACTGGATTGAAAGGAACGCAAACTGAAATGTGAAGGAACGGGAAATTCGGGGGTTGTAATTTGAGGGTCCCTAACGTGTGCTGGAGATTTCCAGTAGGATTCGCCAAGCAGGCTCCAGCTGCATGGGTTTGGACAATGGTTTCCCCTTCCTCGGCAGGCCTGGCAGCTACAAGGCCACCCATTTATCGAGAACAGCACTTACAGTGTGCAATTCCACCACACGACAGCGCTAACTCGTCCATCGCCTACACTTCCCACCCTGAAAGACTGGATTGAAAGGAACGCAAACTGAAATGTGAAGGAACGGGAAATTCGGGGGTTGTAATTATCCTTACCAGCACTCGCCTGGTGACCCGGGAAACCTTCCGAAAAAAATACCCATGGGTCAAGAAGGTTGGTCGCGGGAACCGAACACACGACCTTCCAAAACCAGAGAACCCTCACTGTGTATCGCTACGACTTAATGCACAGTGCATGCAACTAATGGTGGCGAGGTACACGAGCCCTTAATATTTTTGGCAACAGATTATCCATAAAAGAGTAGTTTATTTCAGTTTTACTCATTTGTTTTTATTTGTGCGTATTGTTATGCCTTTTCCTCTTCTTCTTTCTTCTTTTTCTTTGTTTCTTTCTTTTTGCATGTTTTTGTGCTAAAGTCTGGACTCTACACAGCATTATTCAACGCAGGTGAAGTAAATTGCTGCTTGTTCTCTGTTGTGGATACCACAGCAACAAATCTTCGCTTGCGGATCATTGTTATTGAAATTCTTTTGCTTAGTTTAGTTTGGTGGCAGACTTCCACATCCCTCCTGCGACACTAAGCCCAGCAAATTAGGTCAGTGAATCCGTAATCGACCTTCCTACTACTCTTGATTCACTTATGCAATAACCGTTTAAAACGCTCTACCACAGCGAACCAAGTCAAGGCTTTAAAAGACAAAAATGTGTATTAGCACAAGCACAACCATTTTATAAAGTTCAAATTATTAAGTCACAGAATGAACATAGATATTTTAATAAATTTTAGCTTTATTTACACCACAGACTAGCAAATTGTCAGCTTTACGTCATGCATAATTTACGTTGCTTACAGCTGGAGGTACTTTAGCACAGTAAAACGTTTCAAAATTTGAGTCCTATTTACGTCACTGCTACAATTAATATGAAATGTTTCTGCCATCTAATTTCACGCTTTCACTTTGTCTGTTAAATGTCTGGGGAGGGGAAGTAAAGCCGCCACAAGGGTGTCGGTGTAATTAAAGGTTATTTCCTCATAGGTTAACCGGCGTTCTCCATCATTACCGGCCTTATGCATTGGCTGTATTCTAATTGCATCTTATGCAGTTTCTCTTGGAGGCCATTGAACTGCGTCAGCAACGGTTTCCATAGATATAGTATTACTAAACCCTTTAACAGAACATAAACTAATGCCTGTTCCTTATAGTTGTTTATGACGGGAATTATACCGTTTCTCATGGTAATCAGTTTACTACATGATAACAGTAACGAGATATATTGTATATTACGATATGAGGCTGAGAAGTGTGTTTAGGGAAGCGAGCATTAAAACACGAATGAAGCAAGTGTTTTTATTTCCAAGATTCTGTAATACTCTCCGCAAATGTGTATTCTACAGTCTATTGAATTTACAAGAACCACAAAGACTGGGTTAAATATTGCTCTCTAATAGAGAAAATCGTACAACACTGTCATAACACAATTTGCACCTATAAAACGTATGTTAAGGATGGAAACAGAACAAGTATTTAAAGAGTGAGTGAGCGAGTGAGCGAGTGAGTGAGTGGGTGAGTGAGTGAGTGAGTGAGTGAGTGAATGAGTGAGTGAGTGAGTGAGTGAGTGAGTGAGTGAGTGAGTGAGTGAGTGAGTGGGTGAGTGAGTGAGAGTGGGTGGGTGGGTGAGTAAGTGAGTTAGAGAGTGGGTGAGTGAGTGAGTGAGTGAGTGAGTGAGTGAGTGAGTGAGTGAGTGAGTGAGTGAGTGAGTGAGTGAGGGAGTGAGTGAGTGAGTGAGTGAGTGAGTGAGTGAGTGAGTGAGTGAGTGAGTGAGTGAGTGAGTGAGTGAGTGAGGGAGTGAGTGAGAGGTGCCTATAAGAATGTAAATATAAAGCACAGCTAAGTGAGGCAGGTAGGACTAGGATTACTTTCGAAAGAATTAAAATAAAGGCAGAAAAACAAAATCTAAGCCAAAAGGAAAGCATAAGTGAGAACCTGAATTAGGTAATTTAGTTTCAGAATAACTGAACTGTTGCAGAAAGTCCTACATGATTATAACTTTGGAAAGCGTACTTTTGAATTTATAAATGTCATTATGCAAAACCAGTGGATAGTTGGCATAAGCAGCTCCTTCGTCCTTAAGGACAGATCAGGAGCTTCTGACTTCTGATAATTTCAATTGTGGCTGTAATTTTCTTTATGAATTGTTATGGTAAATATCCATGATATGGAAGACAAGGTTCTAAAAATTGTGAATACAGAACAAGTACAAAATTGTAAAAAGGTTAGCCTTAAGTAGGACAGTGAAAATAAATCGCAGTGAACTTTAGTAAAATTATAATCAGCACTTCGACCAAACTACCGAACTATAAACTAAAAGAAAACAAAAATAGATTCTTGGAAATATATAGTAAACATTGTTTAAGGGGTATTGTGTTTATGAAGATGAAAATTAGTATTTTTTCAGAAATAGTTGTATGTAACCATTACTTCTGTAGATGAAATTTTTAAAGCTATCGTATGAAAATTGAACGAGTTTCCAACAGAATAAGATAAATATGAAGTTAGGATTTAATGCGGGCATGTGTATACGTAAGAAATTATTGGCAGAGGAGAAGGCCAGTAATTAACACTGGCATCTGGAAAACGGCAGCCATTTTCCCATATAGTATGTGACTTATGCTGCCTAACACATACACACACACACACACACACACACACACATATATATATATATATATTGCAGTGTTAGAATGTGAAATGAGGTTTGGGCGATACGTCCAGTCATTTGCACTCGATGTAGTTTTTAAATTGTATCTTCAGAACCCTAGGAGGGGTCAACTTCAATGCCCTTCCCTTTTTCTGTGCCATTTCTAAATTATATTCATCGCAACATTGATTCTGTAGTTGTCGAGGACAAGTTGTAAACCCTTCCTGTAGAATTCAAACGACATTCGACTCTGTAGACCTAAAATACATTGTTGCTCTCCTATATAAAATTCTGCCATTATTTGCTTAGAATTCTTACAATTTTTCCGTCTAAAGTAAGTTAAATTATGGATAATTTAAGCTCAGAAACACAAACATAAGCTGAAGGAAAAAGGAAATTAGAATCTTTGGAGATTAAAATAAATTCAAAAATTCTAATAAGGTTCGTAAATAAAAATATGCACCTGTTTTGTTTTCGGTAATATTTGATCTTCTCCTGTGTAGAAAATAAAGGACAAGTAACAATAAAACCACTTATGTTTGATCATCGTTTTGGTGATCTTGTTTTGGTGCATTCCCTCCCCCATTCCCTTTTAGATATTCGCATTTATGTCTTGTTTCCTTCAACGCTTTCATGCCTGGTGTGTCTTTTAAGATACATAGGCCTTTTTTCCTATTTGTACTAGTTTTAACTTTTTTCTGCTATATTCTTGTTATACTGTCTGTCACCAATTAAAAATACATATTTGAGACGGTTTGAATTGTAAAAAATTACTTTTTTTACAATTTATATTGTAGTGTTTTTTTTTAAAGAAAAGAAGCATAATCCTTGCAACCGCAGTCAAATGATACCCCGTCATCATCCACGCGTGCCATCACACCGATTATTTTACGTGGGCCTTCCCCGTCCTTTACCACAGGCACATTTGACTGCGGTTGCCGAGACTCGAACTCACGACCTCAGGCTTTGAGTGAATGGCCAGTGCACTACGTGTTGCCTTAACAATCATGGCTATCCGAGCCAGCAGGCTGAAGGTCTCCCAGACCGCCTAATCCTTGCAACCGCAGTCAAATGATACCCCGTCATCATCCACGCGTGCCATCACACCGATTATTTTACGTGGGCCCTCCCCGTCCTTTACCACAGGCACATTTGACTGCGGTTGCCGAGACTCGAACTCACGACCTCAGGCTTTGAGTGCATGGCCAGTGCACTACGTGTTGCCTTAACGATCATGGCTATCCGAGCCAGCAGGCTGAAGGTCTCCCAGACCGCCTAATCCTTGCAACCGCAGTCAAATGATACCCCGTCATCATCCACGCGTGCCATCACACCGATTATTTTACGTGGGCCCTCCCCGTCCTTTACCACAGGCACATTTGACTGCGGTTGCCGAGACTCGAACTCACGACCTCAGGCTTTGAGTGCATGGCCAGTGCACTACGTGTTGCCTTAACGATCATGGCTATCCGAGCCAGCAGGCTGAAGGTCTCCCAGACCGCCTAATCTAAACCGGTTTCGAATTAGAGGAAGAACGGCATATGTAGCAAAATATTTCAGGCATGAAAGGGTTAAAGACTGATCACTATTTTATCTATCTAGAGACAAATTATTATTTGCTCTAAACGCAGAATTTGAAAAATTAAGTGAAAAAGATCAAGTTTCATTGATTTAATTCATTGTGCAAGCAAAACATATCTTGTGGCTCTTTTGGTTCGCTAACAAGCTTCGATTCTTGCATAAAAAGTATATCTAGGGCGTGAAATGACCCGTTGGATCAGTATTTTCACTACATTGGGAATACATATGTTACTGTATAATGCAGCGAAATAAGTTTCACATGTGTACCTAGGAAAACTGTGAAAAATTAGCTATATAGGCTTTCTTAGCTCTCAGATTCTGTGATATTATACTGCCATAAAAGTGCAGTAAGTATGTACTTGCAGAATAAGGAAGAAGTTTGAAAGTGTAAGACGAAGTTGAGTATTTTCACTTCCGAGTTTCTACAAAGTACTAAACACATTAAATATCACATACTATTTTGTCGACGATAGTGAATAATAGAAATATTCACGGAAAATAAAATTAATTAATATCAACTTTCAAAGCCAAAAGGTCGTAACTTATCTTAAATGCGATCGATTAGTCACGCCTGGTAGTGTTGACCTAGGCAGTTCGGAAATGAAGCTGAGATAACTGCTTGCACCAAAGAGTTATATTTGAATGGTGTATGAATTAAATCGTAAGTAAATGTTAACAAATGAGGAAAGCTAAGACGATAAGATCTAAATGGTAAAATTTAACTATCAAATATTATTATATCGCATATCACCAACAATGCATACCTCAATCATTGGAGAGTTAAATACATTCTATTGACATGACCGAGAGAGATGGCTCCGCGGTAACGTACGACCCGCATCTGGTGGGTCGTGGTTCCATACCCGCGGCCGACCTTCCTGACCCATGGGTTTATTCGGGGGTTTTCTCGGATCACCACGTGAATGCTGAGGATAATTTCATCCTCCGAATTTCACATCCCTCTACTTCATTTCACCTTTCTTTCAATCCAGTTTTCAGCGAAGTGCTGGCGATGGACAAGCTAGCGCTACCGTGTGGGGGATTTGCGAACTGTAACTGCTGTTGCCAGGCCTGCCGAGGGACTGCTGTCGAAACTCATGCGGCTGGTGGCTGCTTGGTGACCCTGGTTTCGAGATGAATCTCCAGCACACGTCGGCTCGCTGCTCATCCGGATTCTCTCGCGCCCGTAGAGCACTCTCATGCCATCTCTTCCTCCCAGGGGTCTGACATACAATAACCTTCTTGGGATCAGTGTGGAGTCCCTTCCGTACATTATCTCTACCTCTATTAACATTTGCAGTAAAAACGCAAAACGCGAGGAGTGCAGGAATTTCAACTTCCGCGTATGACAGCATGAGTGGAAAGTGACAAAAATACTATTCACAAAAAAAAAGAATTTTCTGGCCTTTGTTTGACGTTTACGAGCTACGAAAAATTGAAAATCAGATTTTGCTTAGGCAATGTCTTGTATCATAAGGAGAGGAAGCTAACTTAGCTTCTGTATTGCAGACTAATTTTGACTATTTGAGGGTTGTTGAATATTATCTACCCTTATCATGATATATTGTACTGTCTGTTCACCAGCTCATAGTCTTAGGGGAATGAAGGGGAGAAGAGAGGCATTCCACATAGTGCAACTTGAGTGTTGTAAACTTCTGCGCAAACATTGCTCTGCTCGTTACGTTGCCAACTTGCCTCCAATGTTATGTCGCTATTTTGAGCGTCTTCTTTGCTTTAATCTAGCGTGAATATACATTCCAGGGTTGGCACCACTATCGTAACCGCGACTAAAATCACGACTCCTGCTTCAGATATCGCTGTGTACCTGGAATTTTCACTGGCGTACTGGCTCGCTGCATTTCTGCCAGGGATCATGAGCTGGTAAACAAACTGTAGGTGCATACAAGTCTAGATTTTGAAATGAGGACTTAAGCTACTTCTAAGACAGATAATTTGTTCTAAAAATCTATGATAATGAATAACAATTTTGACAACTTTAATTCCTAAATCGTGACTAACTTGCCAAATCTTTTCGCTGTGAATGACTAACAGATGAGCTTTCTCGGGAAAGTTGTCTTTGAAACAATTTGGTAGTACACACAAAACGCGCGAGGTGTCTTTCTTAAATCGCTGATAGCTAATGTATGCGTTATTAATGCGAGCAACGGAACCATTCGCTTATGATCCAGTCTATATTAACTACTTTATTCATTGAGCCAGCAGGAGGATATAATGATTAACCACTATCTTGTACCTCTTTGTTGCAAAGGCCAACTATTTTATTACTAAGAAGGTACATAAACGTTTTGCAAGGAACATGTGTCACATTTTCAGCTCACGTCTAGCTCATTTGAATAACGATTTTCGCAGGCGAGATTTCACTAGAGCCCCACAAGGCGATGAAAGTTCGCCCACACGTAGAATGAAATTTCTCATTCATCTGGCTTCTAATTGGTCTGGCGTTTTAATAATCACTCGGCCGTGCTCATTAATTGCGCTCTCTAGCATTATTCCTCCCCTTTCTTTTATTTTCACAACAAAAAATTATCCAATCTTGTTCTCTTTCTTGCCGTTTGCAGAACAAAAAGTGTTTCGTTCTGATGTGATGCTCTCAGATAGAATATACGTAGTAAGTGTAAAGAGGGGGCATGTGATCCAAATCTTGGAGCAAAGATGTAGATCATTACTTCCGCCGACCGCTATAATTCCTGCAGATTATAGGCTGTTTGGAAAAAAGCTCGTAAGTCAAAAAAGCAGTTGCTCGTCCTCTTAGTATCAAATAGTGCAGTCTGCAGGAGTATGTGTAGCGTCAACATTTATAACTTACAGATTGACAATAACTGAGCATAAATGTCATTTTTGCAACGTCTGCTTTTATAAAAATATACAAGGTATCTGCTTTTACTTTCTCTGGCACTTGTAGGAGGTATTGTATGACAGCTAAATATTTCACAGAAAGATGTCACTGCAAATACATGTTTTGAAGCCCCTAACTCAAAGAAATATATTTTCGAAAAAAATCTTGCGTGCGCGTGTGTATGTGTGTGAGTGTGTGCGCGCGTGCGCGGGTGCCTTTTTGTTTATCTGTCGTATAAAACATAACTAGAAAACGAAATGAATTCCTGCTGATTAGTTAAAATTATGACAGAAAAAAATAACTCTTATGAGTACAGTGAAACATAGATTCGTAAAATTATTTCATGTTGTAAAATAAACAAACATGAAAAGTTTGTTCAACATGCGAAAGGTTAATCTTATTTTTCTTTTCTTAAAACACGCAATTTATGCGTCCCTATTGAGTGCAGTGAGTGAGTGAATGAGTGAGTGGAGTGGAGTGGAGTGGAGTGGAGTGGGGTGGGGTGGAGTTTAAGGGTCCGTAGACAACGAGATCATTTGGACCCGATACCATGTCCAATTAACGATTTAAGCTATATACAGGATGTTAGGGGTATAGATGCAAATATTTTGATAAATGATACCTTAATATGTGCCCACCTCCGTGTATTAGTCGTTTTTTCCCTCTTTATCTAACATTTTCCCATAAAACAATCCCACAGTTTACTAATTGGTGTTTTTTGCCTGGTCGTAACTGCGTCACAAAATAAACAACACCTGTCAGTATAGACTATCCGTTTTGATTTACTTCTCAAGGCGTTACCTGCTGGTCTAGGTAATGTGGAGTATTGGCCTTGCAGAAAGCATTCGAGCTCAGTTCCGATACAACATTCGTTACCGTGAGGCCGCCCACTCTGTGCTATGCCTTTCGCTGCACCTTGTAGAAGAAAATAAACACATATGGCTCGTCTGTGCACGCCTATTTGGAGATACTAGCCATCTGAAAAATACTAATTTTAATAAGTAAAATTATAAGTCCTTAAATGAAGCAAATATAGATGCAATATTGTTCAATACCCTGTCCTCAATTACCAATACAAATATTTGCACTTATATCCCTTACTAGGCTGTAAGGGATATAAGTGAATAAATACTGTTTTTCCCTATGCTTAAAAACTAGTTATATTATTTAGTTGCTAAATTCAAGAGCTTCCCGCGTTTGCAGGTTGCCACAATATACAGAGCACCTGCAACATAATTGCATATCGCTTAAAACAACACATATAGATTTCACTACATATATTTGTTTACTTATTTTTATTTATTTACTTGTTTATGCATTTATTTATTCATTAC
Organism: Tenodera sinensis; assembly: GCA_030765045.1. Lineage (NCBI taxonomy): Eukaryota > Metazoa > Arthropoda > Insecta > Mantodea > Mantidae > Tenodera > Tenodera sinensis. The sequence goes on along the minus strand of CM060961.1, from coordinate 161,990,626 downwards.
GAGACACTTCGAAATGTTACAACTGCATATCATGAGAGTAACGCTTGATTTTCTTCGCCGACATTGGCGAAAATACGTGACTTGTAAAAAAATATGTTTTGTTTACTATGTGGTCAAATACCAGGATCGTATCAGCGAGGCCAGTGTCGGAATTTCGTCCCACAGGAGTTCTTTTACGTGCTAGTAAATCTACTAACATGGGAATGTGACCTTTAAACATGCTTAAATTGATCAGGGTGGGATTTAAACCCTCGACCTTGGGATCGGTAGACCAGCGCCTAACTAACCGCCTCGGTAGCGTGATGGTTAGTGTATCTGCCTCACGTTCAAGAGGTCACGAGTTCGGATCTCGCTTAGTGTAAGGTTTTTTCCCAGGTTTTCCCTTATCCTGACATGACGAATGTCGGGTAACTTAAAGTTCCATGGACCTCGGGCTCACCCGTTTCATTCATTCACCGTCCGATATGACAATACGTTGGAGGACTTTAAAAAAAAGACCGACCGTGATGCGGTGATGGTGGGATAAAATAACAACAAAGATATTAATAACAGCGATGATGATGATGATGATGATGATGATGATGATAAGAAGAAGAATAAGAAGAAGAAGGAGGAGGAGAAGGAGGAGAAGAAGAAGAAGGAGGAGGAGGAGAAGGAGGAGGAGGAGAAGGAGGAGAAGAAGAAGAAGAAGAAGAAGAAGAAGAAGAAGAAGAAGAAGAAGAAGCAGAAGAAGAAGAAGAAGAAGAAGAAGGAGGAGGAGGAGGAGGAGGAGGAGGAGGAGAAGGATGATGATAGTAATAATAATAGCTACAAGAAAACAAGTTCAAGCTAAGCTTTGATTGGCTTCTTTAAAAGTGCCCAAGTCTTCATGTTATGCTTTTCCGATATCGCCTTTTAACATTTTGTAGATGCAGTTAACACGTTATAAGGCGGAACAGGAAGCGAAGCAGGAAGCGAAGTAATAATACAATGTGCTATTTTTTCAGAACACGTAATGTAGTTCGAAAGGCGGCATTAAAATGGTGATGGTATCATGTGTTTACATGTTACGTAAGTAATTTGCTTGAAATGAAGCCTATTGAATTTCTATGACCGGATTATCACCTCTTACGGGTGGTATTATCGCTTCGGTTATATCACCTTCTTTTCTTACGTTTCTGAACATCTGAAGTATCCATGTGCAGTAAAAGCAGTTAGCGGGGCACCAAAAAATGGCAGACAAAAGATTTGACGAATATTCTTGTGAGGATATTGATATTTTAATTGAAGAGGCGAAGTCAAAAAACTGTGATTTTAAATATAGCAGACCTGTCTTTATTGACAGTATGTCACATGTATTCTTGTTGCTTACACAAGTATCCAGTTACACAGAAAAAACTGAGCACATTCATTACAAAGAATAGTCGGTAGATTTTTAGGAAAGGCAACTTGTATACCTCTTGGCCTCCAAGTATTGCTTTATCCAAGAAAAATATGCTGTATTGCATTCGCATAGCTTTCTTCACTCATTTTTCTACAACGTGTGCTTCTTAAGATTGTTCTTCTGTGTATATCTTGCTAAACAAGTTAAACGTTCTTTCATTCTTTTCGTTGTAGGCAGTAGGATTAAAGCAGGGCTGGGCAATTGCTGTTCTCTGAGCGCAGCCTGCCTTGCGCTGATAGCTGTACGCTTAACAGGTAAAAAAATGAAGGTCGCTCAAGGTATCCAACGAGTCGCCCAGGCCTGGGTTAAAGTAATACGCAGATTTTTATAAAGTGGATCTGTATTTCCATGCTCTTTGCATGACCACGAGGGAAAGAAACCTAATAGCAACTTACACTTGAAAAAATGTGATGTACTTACATGTCACTCTTCTACAAACAATTCATACAAAAGCTTCTTCTTCTCTCTGCTTCTTGTAAATATAGATAAACTTTCGTTACACATTTACACATTTCATTGTAAATATAAGAAGAATACAGCTTTGAAATTCTATTCTCCTGGTCTGACCAGTCTGTCAGTTTGCTGCTTCTTCGTACACAACACTGTCCTGTAGTCCTCCGTGGTATAACGGTAACATGCTAGCCCCTGATTTCCTAGATCACGGGTTCAAACCCGGTGGAGGGCGATGGATATTTTCTGACGTAAAAATTTTTAGCGTAGCTTCCTTAGGAAGGGAAGTAAAACCGGTGGTTCTGTGTCCTATATTTATGTCGCATAAAAGAACCTCAAACCGAATAAAGAAGCCTCTGAGCAAACTTAAGCGCTCTTTTACGCCCAATATAGAATGGGAGGCTGAGAGCCACGGCAGTTAAAGACCGTCCATAAATAAAAACTCAATTTCAATGTTTACTGCACTGTCCAGCAAAATTTGGCACACACATACAGTTATTCACAGAAC